>NKZC01000160.1:0-37976 GCA_002374385.1 Metschnikowia borealis
CTCACAAAAAACAAAGGATTTAAGAAATGCTTACTATTTGAGACACACAAAGCCCAAAAGTTGGCAGCTCCAAAGTTGCGATTCTCTCGGCAACGAGTACATCCAGTGTAGTACATTGAGCGCTATAGATATAGTTCATGGTCTCATCAAGGAAGGTAAATACTTGAGAATTACACTGGAGCTGTTTCTGGTCCGGCTGTTTCTAGTCAGACTGTTTCTGGTCCGGCTGTTTCTGGTCCGGCTATTTCTGGTGTGGCTGTTTCTAGTCTGACTGTTTCTGGGAGTCAGACTGTTTCTAGTCTGACTGTTTCTGAGAGTCTGGGAGTAGGCACATCTTGGTATGTTCCTCACAGACAACATTCTTAGTCAACTATCACTAGGATATGAACGAGAGTTCCATCTTATATATGTTCTGGAACTCTGCTAAACTATTCCAGACAAGGTTTTCTTGTATGGAAAAGGTGAGTATAGCCTAAAGAGGTGAGTATAGCCTTAAGAGGTAAGTACAGTATTTTTGAAAACTATTCAAACCAGCACAACAAAATGGTTCGCACCCTTCGCATAGTCTTCTCTACTCTCTCATGGTTTATAAAGTTACTTAAGTATACGCTACACCACACTACACTAAGTATTAAAGTATACACCACACTACACTAAGTACTAAAGTATACACCACACTATACTAAGTACTAAAGTATACATCACACTACACTAAGTACTAAAGTATACACCACACTACACTAAGTACTAAAGTATACATCACACTACACTAAGTACTAAAGTATACATCACACTACACTAAGTACTAAAGTATACACCACACTATATCCAGACAATACCTTACACTAAATCTACAACAAATTACACAGATGATACGCTAATAGCTTTGACTGCACAGATAACGTCGTAACACAACATTGGATGGATTTCAAAAGACCTAAATTCTATGTACTCACTTAGCCACAGAACTTTGTTGGCCAAAGCCTCCGTACCTCTAAAGAGTGTTTATTTTATTGTCTAGAACAACAGAACTACAACTGTAGAACCAAAAAGACTTTATTTTTTCTCCTAACTTGGCTTAACATAATAGAACTTACAATGTGCATTTCATATCTATGTACTATGTTCTAATATACTCTGATTATACCATGCTACTCTGTATTATACCATGCTACTCTGTATTAGGTTTACTACAGTACTCTATGCACCCTAATAGAATCTGGAGCATTGCCTCATAAGTCATATGTCATTTGGGGGTCTTGCAGTACCAATCAAGGGTCAAAACGGACGGAACTGAAGTGGTTTCCTTGATATCCTGTATCCAACAAGTTGTGAGGGGTACGAAACTTTTTGAAAGATTGGGTTGTTTAATTTTGCTAGTGTGTGGTTTGAATCGTTTTGCCCCTCTTGTTTGAATACTTTTGAAAAACACTGTACTGAAACGTCTTAGTGTGCGGTGAGCATTGTATGACTGGCCACACACCCTAATCTTCAACCACGAGTTTTACATGCACTACTTCTGTGATTTCAAGTAAGAAAAAGGGAAAGTGTTTGCATGTGCAGTATTCGTTAGATATCTTAATTTTTTTCCAAAATTCCCCGTACTCGATTTTTGGTCCTTCCCAATGTCCTTCTCACAATTCTCTCCAGGTGCGCACTACACTAGTAAAATGCGAACACAACCCTTCACACTGACCTCCACCATGCACCACTTCTGCTACTACCAGTGCTTGCTCCACCATACATAGTGCTCGACGAATTGAGGTATATGAGCCTATACTGTCTAGTCTAAATGGTTATTTTAGTCCTAGTCCTAGTACTAGTGTCCATTGTACTACTGTGCTATTGTCTATTGTACTACTGTACTAGTGTCTATTGTCTATTGTACTACTGTACTAGTGTCTATTGTACTACTGTACTAGTGTCTATTGTACTACTGTACTACTGTACTATTGTCTATTGTACTACTGTACTACTGTACTACTTTACTCTAGTACCAGTGTCTATTGTACTAGTGTCCACTGTACTACTGTACTACTGTACTAGTGTTCACTGTACTACTGTACTAGTGTTCACTGTACTACTGTACTACTGTACTAGTGTCCACTGTACTACTGTACTAGTGTTCACTGTACTACTGTACTAGTGTTCACTGTACTACTGTACTACTGCTGTGGTACTGCTCCCTGTGTTAAATTGTTGAGCACGTAAATTACCTAATAAACTTTATTGGTTAATGATTGCTCAGGAAGAAGAATCGGCCATCATTGACCATTCTGTCCGAGTGTAGCTAAAGGGGTGTGGTAACGGTGACCAGAAAGGGACGTAGTAGCATGTGTTCCTGGGACGTAGTAGCATGTGTTCCGGGACTTAGTAGCATCTGTTCCCGATTGACTGCGCACATATGCTCAATCCTATATGGGTTGATTCCACCCGTCTTGGGTCTTACACCTAGATATAGATCCGAGTGTCCAGTAATGTATACAGTAGTATATAGTAATGGGGGTCTATAGTGACCAGTGTGCAGTAGCCAGAAGTGATTGACCAGTGTGCAGTAGCCAGAAGTGATTGACCAGTGTGAAGTACCAGTGGTGACTATATGCTATTGCATAGTATAGACCATCTGTAGAATACGGACTATAGTAGTATACAGTCTTGATAATATGTAGTATTTATAGCTTGAAACTTTTTATAGTGTTCAATTAACTTTGACACGTGCCAGTTTTATCACGTGATAAACTCTGCTCACCCTCCTAACTTTCTTAGTGTCCTTTTTGATATCTTGTTATTTCAACTTTCTTAGTGTCCTTTTTTAATATCCTGTTATTTCAACTTTCTTAATGTCCTGTTATCCCAACTTTCTTAATAACCTGTTGTCCTAACTTTCTTGATATCCTAATTTCCTGTTATCCTAACTTTATCTGTATTTGTATGCTTGTATCTATAAATATGCTATCCCATTAAACCCTTTGCAAGTACTCGTCGTTGGCGTAGTGGTAGTCGGTTACCTGCACCTTGAACTCGTCTGTCTCCTTGTTGTATTCAAGAATCTTGAACGAGGTCAAGTCGTCCACCACAATGTCGGCGCCGGCATCTCTAACCTTCTCTGGCGAGTAGGTGGAGCAGATACCCACAATCATGGCTCCGGCTCCCTTACCGGCGGTGATACCTGCAGGGGCGTCCTCGAAGACGGCGATCTTCTTGGAGTCGTGCTCGTATCCCAAAGCGTTTCTGGCGTTCTGGTAGCCCATGGGGTGAGGCTTACCCTTGGTGACCTTCTCGGCGGTGATGAAGGTGTCGGGTTTACGAATGTCCATCAACTTCAACCACTTGGTGGCCAAAGGAAGGGTACCCGAAGTAACAATGGCCCATCTTTGTTGACCGTTCTCGGTTTGGTTTTTGGAGAATTCGTCAAAAGACTTGACAAGCTCCACGGCACCGGGAATAGGCTTGGCGTGGTGGCCAAAAGTGTCAGGAATAGCTGCCTCCCAAGCAGTCACTTGCTCAGGAATGGCATCCTCTGGAGACCACTTGGCAATGACATCGAAGGTTCTGCAACCATGCGAAGTCTTGATGATCTCCTCGGGGTTCACGTGTTCTCTGGTTTTACCGAAGTCTCTCCAGAACTCAGAAATAGCACCAGTGGAGTTGACCAAGGTACCATCACAGTCGAAGAGAGCAGCGTGGATATTGAAGACGGCAGGTTGTTTTTGTAAAGTCATGGTTGAGTGAAGTAAATATGAATGATAGAACAACCGCCAAAAATCTGGGAATTGCCCACCCTTTTATAATTCGCCAGAAGCTTGGGCTACATCACCAGATGTCCAGAAGTAGAGGCTGGTCCTGCACGCTGCGCCGCAGATTTTCCGCATAAGATATCAAAATGCTGATAGATTGCATATCGTTTCTTTTTTATTTTTTTTGCTTTCTTTTCTCACGTCGTAAATGAGGCTCGATAACGTGGCTCGGTGCCTCCTGTTTCACCGCAGCATTGCAGTCATGTGACCCAATCTATACAGGCAATGCCTATAGCATGGAAGCCCTTACTGGTTCCAGTAATTCACCCATTGAGTGCCAAAAGAGGGCCAAAAAACTGTTGTGTTTTGAGACGTTAAAGTGGCGGGTGTTTTTCCGAGGGCCAGGTGGTTAATGTGGGCCAGACGGATCACGTCACAATGACGTAGCGGGGGAGGTGTGTGCAGTGCGGATGCGCCAGACAAGCTAAAAGCATAAGGTGGGTTGGTTGCCTGCAGTACGTCCTTTCTTTTGTCGCGCTCTTCATTGGGCCCGTGGTTGCTGGAGTTTCACTATGATGTCATAAACGTCGCTGTGTGCAGACACGCGGTATATGCACTAATGCACCCTGTGGTACGGGTGCAGGCGGCAAGTCTGGCTGCGCACGCTGCGGCTGTTCCGGAATGAGCGACGGTCTGGCTCAGCCGGCCTGCAGCATAAACAATGGGTCTCCAAGACCAACAAGGCTGTAACCAGGCCACCACACGAACACCACGTGAAACAAGAAACAAGAAACAAGAAACATGAAACATTCCTGAAACATGAAACATGAAACGTGAAACAATCATAAAACAATCATGGATCTCCCCTGTACACCTGAACATTGCTGAGGGTCTGACCTGGAATGTGATCATAAGCAAAAACACTTAATCTGATTTGCAAAACTTAATCTGATTTGCTACTTCTGGTCAGGCGAGGGGCCAGAAATAGGGCCGGAAATAGGACCCTCGGACTGCTGATACAGATTCCTTGCGCCGAACCCAGAATAGGTGATGACCCTAATTCCATGGCAATTCCATGGCAATTCTATGGCAATTCCATGGCAAATTCTAGGGCTACATTAGGCGAGGCCGGAGTTGTGGGAGGAGTTTCTTTTGTTTCGCGCCATTGTGCAGGCCGGCCCGTGGTCGCCATGCACCCTCCCATCATCACTAATAAGCTTTAGTCGCAGCCCCAGTGCAGGCAAGGAGGGAGAAGGGGGAAGGGGAAGTGTAGACAGAAATGAAAGGGGGATATGGTGCGTGTACGGATGTAGGCACTGTGTAGGGGTAGGCAGTTTGAGGTGTAGGCAGGAAGGGGGATGTACTGGTGTAACAGTTACCCGTGGACTGTCGGTGTGGTTGCAGGACACATAACGTGTTTAGGGGGTGCTACTACAATTACCACCACCAGTATTTTAATGGATCATAAATGGTACGGGTATGCAGGAGCAGGTAAAGGCAGGTAAGAATTGGAGCAGGTAGGGAGAAATGTATGGATGGATGTATGGATGGATGTATGGATGGATGGATGGATGTATGGACGAATATAGGCAGGTGTTGACGGCAGGCATGGGTGTAAGGAAAGAGCAAGGCCAATGCGAAGCTGAATGGTGAGTTAATTGCAAATTTTTTTTGTAACATTGCATTTTTTTGGGTGCAAATAATGTATGGTAATTGTCCTGGTAGAGATTAGCCTTCGCACTACCAGTCAAACGCAGCCAGTCAAATGTAATGTTGTAGATAGTAGTATCGGCAGAAGGCAGTGAAGGCAGTGGTAGGATTGGCAGGTAGGATTGGCAGGTAGGATTGGCAGGTAACATGACAGAAGACACTGAAGGCAGGTAGTATTGGTAGGTAGTAGTGATTGACATTGAAGGTTATTGGCAGTCATGGCAGTTTAGCAGTTATTGGTTGGTGGAGCTGATCGTTGGTGGAGTTGATCTTTGGTGGAGTTGATCGTTGGTGGAGTTGATCGTTGGTGGAGTTGATTGTTGCTGGATCATTCTTGATGCTAGTTTGTGAAGATCTCCTGGCAAGTCAGGTCAAGTCCAAGAGTCTTCATTGTAGACAATTGTAGATCCCCTGGAAAGTCGAGTATAGTCAGGTAAAGTCCAAGCTGTAGATCAAGAGTAATCAGAGTAATCAGAGTAATCATAAAGGACTCAAGAAGGACTCTAGTGAATCAAGGATTTATTCAAGTTGTAGATCTTGATTCGTAACTTACCCCAATCTTCAACCAATGCTTTTGAAACCTTTCACGTCTCTAAAAATTATACCGTTTTAATCTTTGAGGTCCTGAATTCGTTCCAAACATCCTATCGTGGAGTCTCCATTTCTATGAGAAATGAACTGCAAAATGGCCATCGGTAACTGGCATCTTGACACCCACTCTCGGGTCTTAACTTAAGTAAGCTCAAGGTATTTTGCGTGAGGCTTGGCCAAGTGACCGTAAAGCAACTTCTCGGCATCAGAAAAAGGTAATTTCAATGTCGGTTTGACGGTATTGACGTTCTCCAACTCATCTTAGTTGGAAGTTTGCAACTCTTTAAGAGTTCTCCAGAGTTCTCCAGAGTTCCCTAATGTTCCCTAATGTTCCCTAGTTCCCTAGTGTACTCTAGTGTTCTCTCAGGAGTCCTAAGTCCTTAAATCAACCAATCCAAGGCCATTCATCAGTGTGCTCAAATCAACCAGTACAAGACAAATCAAGCCAAGTCATTAATTCATTGAGTTCAGTCATTTTCTTCAATCTGGTTTCAATACTATTCAAGTATTCTCCTGACCCTCGGTCTTCTTTTGAGTCTTCAAGTATTCTTTCAATGCTCTCCAATTTAGTCAATACTCAGTGGGTTTACATCTTCTTTCAGCCTTTTCAATGTTTTTTCGAGCACTTTTGTTCTTCAAGTCTTTTTAAGTGCTTCCAAAACTTCACAACTTTAAAGGTTCCAAGATTCAGATCCCCAAAACTTCAAGTTTCAAGCCTTCAAGAGAGAGCCCTAATAAAAGCCAATGTTCAACGTGAGTATCCAGTCCAAGCTAAACTAGTAACTAGGCTAGTCACGACGCCGATGTCAACTTTGTCCGCTTTTAAGTTACGTGACCACTTATCTCAGAACCAGGTCTGAGCAAATGAGTAGTTTGTCACAACAATCTAACTAAACCATCACTTCAATTAAACACCGACTTCAGACTTCGTCAACCGTCAAACAGTCCATTACAGCACTAATTCATGCTAACATAATTCTGCTCTAACCCGCCCGAGTCCCATATGATCACTTATTTGTTATAACACCGTCTCAATCAACACAGACCTAATCATGCTGGTCGAAGTTTAATACCAGTTTAAATTAGCCAACACAACTCCAAGTCACCCAATCATTTAGGTATAAATCAGTTGAGTTGCACCCCAAGTTAAGATCAAGTTAATACCAAGTTAACACCAAGTTAACACCAAGTTAACACCAAGTTAACACCAAGTTAACACCAAGTTAACACCAAGTTAACACCAAGTTAACACCAAGTTAACACCAAGTTAACACCAAGTTAACACCAAGTTAACACCAAGTTAACACCAAGTTAACACCAAGTTAACACCAAGTTAACACCAAGTTAACACCAAGTTAACACCAAGTTAACACCAAGTTAACACCAAGTTAACACCAAGTTAACACCAAGTTAACACCAAGTTAACACCAAGTTAACACCAAGTTAACACCAAGTTAACACCAAGTTAACACCAAGTTAACACCAAGTTAACACCAAGTTAACACCAAGTTAACACCAAGTTAACACCAAGTTAACACCAAGTTAACACCAAGTTAACACCAAGTTAACACCAAGTTAACACCAAGTTAACACCAAGTTAACACCAAGTTAACACCAAGTTAACACCAAGTTAACACCAAGTTAACACCAAGTTAACACCAAGTTAACACCAAGTTAACACCAAGTTAACACCAAGTTAACACCAAGTTAACACCAAGTTAACACCAAGTTAACACCAAGTTAACACCAAGTTAACACCAAGTTAACACCAAGTTAACACCAAGTTAACACCAAGTTAACACCAAGTTAACACCAAGTTAACACCAAGTTAACACCAAGTTAACACCAAGTTAACACCAAGTTAACACCAAGTTAACACCAAGTTAACACCAAGTTAACACCAAGTTAACACCAAGTTAATACCAAGTTAACACCAAGTTAACACCAAGTTAACACCAAGTTAACACCAAGTTAACACCATGACTAAGTTGACATTCTGTCAACATAGTGATGACCAGATTTTGGGCTGATACAGTATCATTGTCAACACTGAGGTGAGGTAGAGGCAGTGTACCAAACCAGCGCACGTAATGGAGCCAGGAACACGTGGACCCCACTGACTCCAGCCCAAAAGGGCAAATTGCACGCCATTCTGAATCCCTAAAATATGGCCTTAATGCTGGGGGCCCTGCGGCCTTTTATAGCGTTGCCGCATGTACGCTGCAAGACGCACGTCGGGCGCCATGTTTCAGGTTTTACAGCCAGCCACAAAAACGCCCGGGTGCATACATATAGGTGAAAGCGCCCGGGTGCATATATATAGGGGGCTGTTCGCAGTAACTTCTCCCTATTCCAGGGTGGGCATGGCTGCAATTCGTGACCAGGATCGGCGGGATGTATGCAGGCTCCCCACTCACCATATAATAAGGAGCCCCGAACCACTACCCTCTTCGCCTACCTCCAACCTCTACACCTCTATTGATAATCTTTGCTCCATCAATTTATATTTTATCTCTTGATATTGCTCCATTATCAACTGGGCTTGGTCCAACAATTGATACTATTGACTTATTAGTTCCGACTTTTTATTGGTTCTGATTTCTCTGCTCTTTTGACAATCAGATGTCGTGTGAAGACGAACATTACCATGGACACGGTGGAAATGGACACCACGGAGAAAAAGGGCATAGCCATGGCCATGACCACGACCACAGCCACGTTCCCCCTGAAGAGACATCTTCGGCCCAGCTGCTCAACTCCAAAATCAACCTTCCCCATGTGACTGCCTTGAATACCAGTAACAAGCAGGAAGACGTCCAGAAACTCTTCAAGAGCGCAAACGACCGGTACTCACTTAGACCCGTGGTTCGGTCCGATGCAGACGAACAGATGATCATCCACATTCCGTTTTTGAATGGTAGTGTCAAGCTCCACAGCCTTGTGCTACGCACGAACGGCGATATGTACTGCCCCCGAGTCATCAAGCTCTGGAAAAACAAGCAGATCGACTTTAACAATGTCACCGACAAGCCTACTTACCAGGTGGAGCATCCTCAGGTGGGCGTGAACTACAATACCGAGGATGATGCAGAGGTGCCGGAGTTTCTCGAGGGCGATGACTTCGTCGAGCACCATTTACCCCGGCACGTCTTTACAGGGGTTCATACGTTGGCGGTGTTTATTGAAAACATCCACGGAGACGAGGAGGAGAGCCATCTACACTCCATTGAGTTGAGGGGAGAGTTTACCCATCTCAACCGAGACCCAGTAGTGACCATCTACGAGCTGGCCGCCAATCCAGCAGACCACCAAAAGGTCGAGGATATGATGGTAAATTATGGAATGAACTGATCATCATTACCCTGACCAAGCCAGACATGTCGTTTTGTTTTTGGGATTCACCAGGTGTGGTGTTGTGGTCTGATCGCGGAAGGTACGGATGTCGCGTGACACTCGGGCTTCAATCCTCCACAGTCGCATGGATATAAAGGCTCGAAATTCGCACTAATTTCCTTTCCCCTTCATTACAACAATTTCAACACAATGCCTAAATTAGTTTTGGTTAGACACGGACAATCCGAATGGAACGAGAAGAACCTCTTTACCGGATGGGTGGACGTGCGGTTATCCGAGGTTGGCCAAAAGGAGGCCAAGAGAGCCGGTGAGTTGCTCAAGGAGGCTAAGATCAACGTCGACATCTTGCACACGTCCACTTTGTCCAGAGCCATCCAAACCGCCAACTTGGCCTTGGACTCTGCTGACCAATTGTACGTGCCTGTCAAGAGATCGTGGAGATTGAACGAGAGACACTACGGTGCCTTGCAAGGAAAGGACAAGGCCCAGACCTTGGAGACCTACGGCCAGGAGAAGTTTCAGACCTGGAGAAGATCCTTCGACGTGCCTCCTCCAGTGATTGAGGCCGACTCTGAGTACTCTCAACAGGGTGACATTCGTTACTCCAAGATCGACCCAGCTGTGATTCCAAAGACCGAGTCCTTGAAGTTGGTCATCGACAGATTGTTGCCTTACTACCAGGATGAGATTGCCGGTGACTTGTTGCAAGGTAAGACCGTGCTCGTCGCTGCCCATGGAAACTCGTTGAGAGGTTTGGTCAAACACTTGGATAACATCTCCGACGACGAGATTGCCGGCTTGAACATCCCAACCGGTATTCCTTTGGTTTACGAGTTGGACGCTGAGTTGAAGCCAACCAAGCCTGCCTACTATTTGGACCCTGAGGCTGCTGCTGCCGGTGCTGCCGCCGTTGCTGCTCAAGGCTCCAAGAAGTAAGAAAATAGTAATACACGATCAGTCAATTCTAGAGTTAATTATAAGAAAAGTAGGGTAAGGCGTCAATTATAAGAGTAGTAGTTGAGCTAACGGGTCGATAGACTTGGGAAAGTAGTGGCCGAATTATTTTAAAACAGGTGTACGGGTTTAAACGAGATGGTGTACGTATCTCAGAAACAATAACCTGCATATATGGTGTGCGGGTGTAGCATATACATCTTTTCTCACTCCATTTCCTTTCTACACAACCATGTTTGGATCCAACAACACACAGGGCTCGTCCGGGTTCGGCAATTCAAACCTGAAGCCCTTCAACTTCGGTCTGAACCTGCAGGCTGGCTCCGCCTTCGGTGCCTCCGCAAACACCCTGGCCAATACAACCGCCTCGGCAACCAACAACTCCTCCACCCCTCTCTTTGGCGCTAATGCAGGCGGATCAGGGGGAAGCAATCAGAGTACAAATACTTTTGGAAGTAACACGGGAACAGGTGCCACCCCGGCGTTTGCGTTTCCTAAGCCTAACGAAACGGCAGCCAACTCTGGAGCAACCAATTCTGGAACAACCAATTCTGGAACGGGAACTTCTGGATTTGGAACAGGAACGTCTGGATTTGGAACGACAACGTCTGGATTTGGAACAGGAACTTCTGGATTTGGAACGGGTACATCTGGATTTGGAAGCGGTGCTGCAAATAACACTGCAAATAACACTGCAAATAACACTGCAAATAACACTGCGAATAACACTACAAGTGGATCCGCATTCGGTACTACCGGAACTGGATTTGGTACAACTGGATCCGCGTTTGGAAGTGGCGCTGCTGGTGGAAATGCAACAGGCTCCGCATTTGGCACAACTACTTCCGCATTCGGTGCTAAGCCTGGATTGGGTGGAACCCCTGAACCCACATCTACAAGTGGATCTGCTGCAGGCACTAGTTCGTTTGGAAAACCAACAGAATCTAGAGAGCCTACACCTGGGGGTTTGTTTGGAAAACCAACAGAATCTAAGGAGCCTGCATCTGGAGGTTTGTTTGGAAAACCAACAGAATCTAAAGAGCCTGCATCTGGAGGTTTATTTGGAAAACCAGCCGAAAACAAAGAGGCCCTGGGAAGCTTATTCGGAAAACCAGCCGAAACTAAACAGGCATCGGGTTTGTTTGGCAATTCAGACAAATCTACGAATACTGGTTCTCTATTCGGGCAAAAATCTGATACTGAAAAGCCTGCTGGTTCTTTATTTGGACAAAAATCTGACTCCGAAAAGCCTGCTGGTTCTTTATTTGGACAAAAATCTGACTCCGAAAAGCCTGCTGGTTCCTTGTTTGGACAAAAATCTGACTCCGAAAAGCCTGCTGGTTCCTTGTTTGGACAAAAGTCCGACTCCGAAAAGCCGGCTGGTTCCTTGTTTGGACAAAAAGCTGACTCCGAAAAGCCTGCTGGTTCCTTGTTTGGACAAAAATCTGACTCCGAAAAGCCTGCTGGTTCCTTGTTTGGACAAAAGTCCGACTCCGAAAAGCCTGCTGGTTCTCTATTCGGACAAAAGGCCGACTCCGACAAAAAGCCGGCCTTTTCCTTCCCTGCGAAATCGGATACAGAGAAGCCAGCTCTTTCGTTTGGAAAGCCAGAAGAAAAAGCAACTGAAAAGCCTTCAGGGTCCGACAAAAAAACCCCGGCCTTTTCGTTCGGAGGTCTGGAGAAGAGTGACAAACCATCTCTTTTTGGGTCTCTGGAAAAATCCGAGAGCAAAGCTCCTGCATTTTCATTGAGCAAGGACAAAGACGAAAAGAAGGAGGAGAAACCCGCCTTTTCGTTTGGAAAAACGGAGACCTCCGGCTCCTCTAGTTTATTTGGAAAACCCGGAAATAAGGAGGCTGAAAAACCTCAGTTCGGAGCCAAAGATACCGCCGAAAAAGACGCCAAAAACGATACCAAAGACGTCAAAAATGAGCCTAGAAGTGTGCCCAAAAGTGACGTCAATGCACCTAACTTGAAGCCTACGCAAGTCCAGCCAATGGCCGTTTCCTTGGACAACAAAACCATGGATGATTTGGTGATCAAGTGGTCCAAGCAGTTGACCCGTACAAGCGACATCTTCGACAAGTACACGGCCAAAGTGCAGGTGTGGGACGACAAGCTCGCTAAAAGTGCCGACGAAATCAGCGTCTTGCACCGGGACTCCATGGAGGTGGAGGCCTTGCAGCAGAGAATCGACCAGCAGTTGACTTTCGTGGAAGGGCAGCAGGATGAGCTCGATAAGATCTTGGACAATTACGAGCAGCAGGCGGAGATTTTGCTCAATAGCATTGAAATGAGCAGTGCAGAAACTTCAGCATCCACGAACGGAACCACTTCCACCCCAGACACGTCCAACGTCACGGACAAGTTGCGGGAAAAAGCATACAACAATGCCAAGTTATTGGACGACCGGCTCGACACGTTGAGCGACAATTTGACATCGTTGGTGGGCGAAATCAATGCTGTTTCAGATTCATTTAACAAGGCGTTGTTGAATCCAGTTTCTGGAACTGGGTCGGGCGAGAGCAATGCTGTGGAGGAGATGGTTAAGTTGTTGAATCTCCACTTGAACAACTTGAAGTACATTGAGAGCACTAAGAATGTGTTGGAGCAGAAGGTGGCTGTGTTGAAGACGCAGAAGCGTCGGTGAAGATTATGAAGTTGCCGAATGATTCTGATGTGATATGTGTGATGAATCCGATGATTTGTGGGATAAAACCGATGATTTGAATACAGAAGTTCATGGTGATACTGTTGCTCAGACTTTGGGCAGGTCACAGACTGGGTGCAAAATCAATCGTGTGGTGGGACTTCAGCAGAATGCTTGGCCCATATCCAATGTCAGTTGGTGTTGATTCTACTTTTAAGGAGCATCAGAAGAAGAACATGGGGGACCGGACCAGATCAGAAGTGATTGCGATGAGTATTGGAAGAGAAGTTTCCCAGGATAAAAGTTACTGGAAGCCAGTGAGGAGCCACAGAATAAACAAGTGGGATCACCGTCTTGACGTGGTGTTCTATTTTAGTAGAAGTTTCAGTTCACTTCTACTTCCACTTTACTGCTATTCCTTCTACTGGCCCTTATATTGGAGCTTGGCCCTTGTTTTGGCTCTTGACCTTTATATTGGACCTTGGCCCTTTGACTTGTGGCTCGATAGTGTGAAAAGTCTATGGATTTCACCATTGGCTCTTCTCGTAAGAAAACTGTCATGGTGTATAATGTCGCTATATTTTCAGGTTGTTTTCAGATCACAGGGTCGCTCACTAGAAGGAATATCAGCTTGCTCCAACTTATGTCCTAGTATATGTTATTATATGGGGATATTAAGTTATAGCTCACAAGACCAATTCTACATGAGGAGTGGGGCTAAAATCCTTTGCACCTAGGGTTCTGAAGTAGGACTTGCCCGATTTGGACTGGGGTTGCGCAACGCACATGCTTCCCCACGTTGCACGTGATTCGCACATGCTCATCCCACCAAAACCCCCAAACCGTCCACCACCACTACTACTACCACTACTACCGCCACTACCACCACCACTACTACCATTACATATTACTAGTGCTACCATTAAGTACTACTACCACCACTACTACCACCACTACTACTACTAGTACTACCACCACTACTACTACTAGTACTACCACCACTACCACTACTAGTACCATTTTGATGTCGCTCATTCTCATGCTAGTACGTCTCATTCGAGACCCCGAGGTTTCCAATAAAGTGATCTTGCAGTTTGCGTTTCGCCAGATCAAGGCCATAGGCTATGCCCGCGTGTTGTCCATGGTGTTGGGAGCATTGATGGTGTCGGTTTCGTCGGTGATAAAAGTGCCGCAGATCCGTAAGATCACGGGCCAGAAAACGGAGGAGGAACGCATGGAGCTTGCCTCGGGGTTGTCGGCCAATTCGGTCAAGTTGGAGACCTTGGGGCAGGTGGTGCACGTGACCTTCAACCAGCAAACCCACAATTCGTTTGTCAACTATGGCGAGTCCATGCTTTTGGCCATGCAGAATATTGCGCTCTTGCTTATTTTGGAGTACTACAAGCTCCGTCGCCAGATGCCGCACCTTTCCAGGGAGTCCGTTTATGCTCACATGGTGAAACCCGTGGCCAGTGTTTTGGGGGTCGTTGTGTTCCTCACCAAAATAGCTCCACGTGGCTTGATTGAGGCCTTGCAATTGGTCAATATTCCCATCTCCATAGCTGCCAAGATCCCTCAGATCAGACGCAATGCTGCTTTGCGCTCCACCAAACATTTATCGGAGGTGACCATTGGAGCCAACGTGCTTGGTTCGTTGATCCGCGTGTTCACCACTGTGTCCAATTTCCGCCGCTCGAGACCCAGGGATAAGATTTTGCTTGCGGGCTATTCGTCGTCGTTGGCCCTCAATGCGTACATTGCCATGCAAATGGTCAAGTTCAGGGACGTCAAGGAGAAGGAGGAGTGAAATTAGAACAGAGACCAGAGAAGAGACCAAAGAGACCAGAGAAGAGAATAAAGAAGAGACCAGAGAAGAGACCAAAGAGACCAGAGAAGAGAATAAAGAAGAGAATAGACAAGAGAGCGGAGAAGAGAGAAGAGAACAGAGAAGAGACCAGAGAAGAGAATAGAAGAGAATAGAAAGGAGAACAGAGAAGAGACCAGAGAAGAGACCAGAGAAGAGAACAGAGAAGAGAACAGAGAAGAGAACAGAGAAGAGATTTATAGCAGTCTTCCGGATTTACGCAGGTTTAGAACCTCTATCATTTCCAAGTACGGAACCTTTCTTTTCTAGCCTTTTTGCTTCTCAGGATGTACAAAACTACCTTTATGTCTACCAGTTTTGGGGTAACAATTTTTCATACCTTTTTCAAATAGTTCGTGAACCATTAAGCGATCAGTTAACAAAGGAGATCCAATTCCCCCTCGACGAAATACTAGGTGATACACTCTTGTCAATTTCTAATCTTGAAGCTTTAAGAAGTCTAGGTAGTAAAGTTTCTTATTCTTTTGGCATAGGTGAATTACCAATAAGTCAATTATGTGAAATATTGTCAAAACATCCTTTGATATGAATTGATAATATATTTCTCTACTAAGAAATGACGATTTTTGTCTGGATTGGGATTATTTAGACTCCTTTCCAAATGGATCTCTTTTTTTGCATCAGGGCTATTTCTATTTGAGCAACTAAAGTTGCTACTATAGCGACTGCCATTTGACAAGCACGTCCAGGAGGAAACCAAAAGAATGAGAATTGGACAGAATTTAGATTTAGAGGAGAATTAAACAGAATTGGATAGAATTAGACAGAAATGGATTCATTCAGAAGAGAATTTGACAGAATTTAGATTTAGAGGAGAATTAAACAGAATTGGACAGAATTTGACACAATTCAGCAATTTAGAAGAGATTAAGAACCGAATCGAAAAGTTTTGGAGCTAGAATGGACAGAATGAAACGGTGGAACTGCATCCAGAGTTTTGGAGCAAACTCTTTCCAGATTTAGCAGATTGACAAATCGAAGAAATTTGTGATTAGAGGAGAGTGAGAGCTATATAAACAGAATTAGACAGAATTAGGTCTGTAGTTTTTCAGTATATACATTATACTATAATATAGAAGTATATAGAGTATATAGCTTATCAAACTCGGTGCTTCCCACTATCAGAAATTGCATCTAACCATACCCCAAAACTCCCAAACTTTGACTCCATAATTCCCTGACCCACTTTCTGACTCAGACTATCCAGACTCGGAGAAATTATACCAAATCGAACCTTCTCACATGAATCTATAGTCTATTTAAGGACTTGATTTTGATGGACTAGACTTTTCAGGACTTGATTTTGATGGACTAGACTTTTCAGGACTAGAATTTTCAGGACTCGACTTTTCAGGACAAAACTTTTCAGGACAAAACTTTTCAGGACTAGACTTCTCCACCTGTACCAACTGGATCACCAACTTCGGTGTTGTTATGTTCACGGCAATCTTCATGAACACCTCTGCCTGGGGTGCATACTTGTTCTTTGCCGTGATGAACTTCATTAAACCGAAGGTATATTACCAAGACCCTATGAGACTCTAGGGTGGAGGGCAAAGGGATACTGCGAACTTCGCCTTAGGGCGAAGGGAGTAGTGAGGGGGAGGGGAGAAAGAGGGAGAGTTGGGGTGGAGCGGTGGAGCGGTGGATTTTTTGGTCCAAGTGCAGATACCATACATCAGGGTCCAAGTGCAGATAACATACATCGTGTGGATGATGGTGCCAAACCAGAAGATAGGTTCGACCAGGCTCGTGAGGAACTGGGTGACGGGAGATCCAACGTCATGGAGTGGGAAGTTGTGGGCGATGTGTTGGACCACGTGAGCAATCTGGTCCAAAGGGTCCGGGCGGTGGTTGAGTTGAGGAGCGGCACGAGAGTAGGACCGGCGGAAAGAACGCGGAGGGACGCGCCCGAGTTGCTGCAAACCTTTCGCAGCCGAAAAGATGAGGAACAACGCAGTAGCGAAGTACTCCAAATTGGTGCGCAAGGAGTTAAGGAAAAGGGCGATTTCGATGGCTGCGAGCATCTGATGAGTTCACGAGTTTGGGGCGAGCAGCTGATGAATCCACGAGTTTGGGGCGAGCAGCTGATGAATCCACGAGTTTGGGGCGAGCAGCTGATGAATCTACGAGTTTGGGGCGAGCAGCTGATGAATCCACGAGTTTGGCGCGACCACATGGTGGAGCTCGAGCCAGATGAGAAGGAAACGGACCCAAGTACAAAGGGAAGCTTCCTTTAGTGGAACGGGGGAAAATACTGGTGGGGATGATGCAACGAAAGGTCGGGGGTGGGTGGTGAGCCTTGGAGGATGGCAACAACACCAGTAAGTGCTGAAAAATGTTCTGGATACTCTTTACTATACCTAATATCATTATTATCTTGATGATATCTTATTTATAATATAGAAATAAATAGGTCTAATATCGGTGTGCGTATAACCGTAATAGTTTATAAATAAAAGAGTGTAGTACTTATTGAGGAATAAAATAAAGAAAAGGTATGAGGTAGTAGGAATAAGTGAACCGTAATAATTCATAAATAAAAAAGTGTAGTATTTATTGAGGAATAAAATAAAGAAAAGGTATGAGGTAGTAGGAATAAGAGGACTAGACTTTTCAGAACTATACCTTCATTGGGCTTAATTGGCTGAGAAAGCCAGCTCATCTAGCTGAATAGTTTACTAGGTATGGTCTAACTCTATAGTCCAGCAGTATAGATCTATAGTTCTAGGTTTATATGCGTATGTAGTCAGTTATGACTTTTCTAGTACCTTTCAGTATGCCATTAGGTACTTTACCATTAGGTACTTTACCATTAGAAACTTTACATTAGAAACTTTACCATTAGAAACATTACCATTAGAAACATTACCATTAGAAACTTTACCATTAGAAACATTACCATTAGAAACTTTACCATTAGAAACTTTACCATTAGAAACGTCTGTAGGTGGCTACAGATCTATGTAATGTGTGCACAGGGTCAGTGTATAAGCCAAGGTATGATCTAAAATTAATCTTAGCCCAATCACACCTTTCGTGCAGTAAGTAAGTAGTAAGTAGTAAGTAGTAAGTGGTAAGTAGTAAGTAGTAAGTAGTAAGTAGTAAGTAGTAAGTAGTAAGTAGTAAGTAGTAAGTAGTAAGCAGTAAGTGGTACTTTACATTAGAATCTTTACATTAGAAACTTTACATTAGAAACTTTACATTAGAAACTTTACATTAGAAACTTTACATTAGAAACTTTACATTAGAAACTTTACATTAGGTACTTTACCATTAGAGTGCTCACTGTACCAGCATGCTACGTTGAATATGTGCTTCTCTTTTCTAGTACACCTGACACTCGTCTGACTATTAAAGAGTGCCAAAACTACCATAGTATCACAGTGACACACAGATCAAACTGTAGTACCAGTAATAATATGCACCAGTATTTGTTTTGGGCTCACCTTTTGACTTACCTATGTTTATGCCGTCACTAAACTGTACTACTGTACTATAGTCTACTGTACTATAGTCTACTGTACTATAGTCTACTGTACTATAGTCTACTGTACTATAGTCTACTGTACTATAGTCTACTCTACTACTGTACTATAGTCTACTCTACTGTACACCATCTACTATACTGTACACCATCTACTATACTGGTGAGCAGAGGTGGTATACCCTAATAGTCAACGTAGACACTATGCTGAAAGATGATCACGTTTCTTAGTCAAAATTCCCTTTAAGTATATAGATTATACAGAGTATATAGTATACAGAGTATTTAGAGTATATAGTATTTAGACTATATAGACTGTACTATACTCTAGTGTACTGCTGTACTATACTCTAGTGTACTACTGTACTATACTCTAGTGTACTGCTGTACTATATTTTATAGTATACAGAGTATTTAGAGTATATAGGCTATATAGTACATAGATTTCATAGTATACAGAGTACATAGATTATATAGATTATATAGATTATATAGATTATATAGATTATATAGATTATATAGATTATATAGATTATACAGTACATAGATTTCATAGTATACAGAGTATACAGTATACAGAGTATTTAGAGTATATAGTATTTAGAGTACATAGTATTTAAAGTACATAGATTTTATAGTATACAGAGGACATAGATTTTATAGTATACAGAGGACATAGATTTTATAGTATACAGAGTACATAGATTTTATAGTATACTTTCAACTTTTGTTTTAGTATATATTAATATACAGGGATATGTAAGTTGTACCTTATAAGACCAAAGTCCTATGTAACGGGTCCACAGCACTTCTTATACTTTTCAATTCGGCTAAGACCCGCACTGCCTTGTTCAGGGTTTGCACTGCCTTTATTGTTCAGTCAATGGCCTGCGTACAACATATCCACGAAGTACCTTGCCTCCGTACACGCTAGGTATTCGTTGACATATAGTTTTTATAGTATACAGCATATAGATTTTATGGTATACAGTATACAGAGTTTATGGTATACAGTATATAGATTTTATGGTATACAGTATACAGAGTTTATGGTATACAGTATATAGATTTTATGGTATACAGTATACAGAGTTTATGGTATACAGTATATAGATTTTATGGTATACAGTATACAGAGTTTATGGTATACAGTATACAGAGTTGTTGAAAACCAGCAATGAAAAGAGCGCACTCTGATAACCACGGCTTGCTGGTTAGCCAGCCATCTGTTTTCCTGAGGCAATCAATTGTGGCTACAATGAATGCCGTGATGAAGGAAGAATCTCCAAATATATAAAGAGGACTTCGCCCCCATTTATTGTTAGTATTCATTTATTGTTAGTATTGAAAAATAGAATATCAACTGCCCGGAGGGATACCAAGATGCCTCCAGGAACCAGACCCACCAAAAGATCTCGTTTAATAATACTTCACTGAGCACTGACAACTCTCCGTCTCCTCTTCCTGAAGCAAACACTTCCCCTAGAGGGTCCAAAGAAAGAAAACGGTGTCATACTTGAGGATTTCGACATGATAAACTATGCACCCCGAACCTCAAGTTCGGGACTCATAAGCTCGAGCTTAATGAGTGGTTCGAAGAAGAACAAGCAAGGCATTGGCAAGCTAGGTCAAACGTGATTTGATGTAGATTATCCTATGACTATGGAGTGTTTACATATCTTGATAAGACTATGAGGTCAATATCTTATAGTATGAGTCATCCACTGGATATTACTCCCTGGTTAATCAAGGTCCTCCTGGTGCCGCAACCGTCGTTGCGGATCTGGCGTTATCTTCTCTACAAGAGTATACAGAGTATATATATTTTATAGTATTCAGAGTATATAGTTTTTATAGTATACAGAGTACATAGTTTTTATAGTATATAGTATACAGAGTATATGTTAGATGCACCATCGGTATTCCACCTATTGAGGTATTTTGAGTCGTCACTGTCTAATCCTAACAATGGCCATATCAAGATGCTAAGGCCTAAGATGGCACGATGTTGGGACGGCATTTTCGCTATTTTTCTCGAGCTAAGTTGTACTCCCTTTTCTCTAAACGTATTTAAGTACCTCAGATTTTTCCTCGGACGAATCTTTGGCGAATGAATATAGTAAACAGAGTACCTGACGAAACCGGAATCTAACACAACTATAATATAAATTATATATAGATTATATAGAGTAGAGAGTATGTAGAGTATATAGGTATAGAGTACACTATAATATAGAGATATAGGTATAGAGATCAACTATAATATAGAGATATATAGAGTGTTAGATTCTTGAATACACCTAATACTGGGGTTATGTTCATTCGTTGACAATTCTCTCTAGTGCTATACTCTTAATACTCGACTACTGTACTAGTATAATCTACTCTTTTATACCGTATAGTCCACTCTATACTACTATACTACTCTCTACTCTATACTACATAATCTACTACATAATCTACTACATAATCTACTACATAATCTACTCTATATTCTATACTACTCTTTACTACTATACTACTCTATACCGTATACTAGTATCCTATAAACTACATAATTTACTCTATACTCTATACTACTACTAGTGTAATCTATACTACTACTAGTGTAATCTATACTACTACTAGTGTAATCTATACTACTACTAGTGTAATCTATACTACTATACTACTATACTACTCTACTACTACTAGTATAATCTACTCTACTACTATACTAGTATAATCTACTCTTTAAAACTGTATAGTCTACTCTAAACTACTCTACTCTATACTCTATACTCTATACTACTATACTCTCTACTACTCTACTCCATACTACTCTACTCCATACTGTTAGAGTCTGGTTACGT
This sequence comes from Metschnikowia borealis, assembly GCA_002374385.1. Lineage (NCBI taxonomy): Eukaryota > Fungi > Ascomycota > Pichiomycetes > Serinales > Metschnikowiaceae > Metschnikowia > Metschnikowia borealis. Next base: position 21,221 of record NKZC01000160.1, read on the forward strand.
CCAGTACTTTGTTTTGTGTATTTATTCGTCGATGGATTCCCAGTAGGTAGGAATCCGAGTACTTATATAGCTAACCTGTGGGTACCAGAGAAGTGGAGCATGGTGGTTAAACGCCATGTCACGAGGTAAGGTGAATGGATGGATCCAAGTCACGGGGTATGACGCATTGGACAAGTCATTGGCATTCGTAGGCTCTAACAATACCTCTATGGGTAGTGTGTCTACCCATGGTGGGTCTAACATACTACTACTACTATTCGTACTACTACTACTATTCGTACTACTACTACTATTCGTACTACTACTACTACTACTACTACTACTACTACTACTACTACTACTACTACTACTACTACTACTACTACTACTACTACTACTCTACTGCTATACTCTATACTCTATACTTTCTACTCTATACTCTATACTCTATACTCTATACTCTATACTCTATACTCTATACTCTATACTCTATACTACTCTACTACTCTACTACTCTACTACTCTACTACTCTACTACTCTACTACTACTAGTATAATCTACTAGACTACTATGATATATAATCTACTCTACTACTGTATACTGTATACTACTCTACTACCGTATACTCTATACTACTCTACTCTCTACTACTCTCTACTACTCTCTACTACTCTACTACTATACTACTCTACTGCTATACTCTACTGCTATACTCTACTACTGTACTACTGTACTACTCTACTCTCGACTCTACTACTATACTAGTGTAATCTACTCTATACGCTACTACTATACTAATATAATCTACTATATACTCTATACTACTCTACTCTATACTACTCTACTGCTATACTCTATACTCTCTACTACTATACTAGTGTAAACTATACTACTATACTACTCTACTGCTATACTCTACTAGTATAATCTACTGCTATACTCTATACTCTCTACTATTATACTAGTGTGAACTATACTACTATACTAGTATAATGTACTCTACTACTACTAGTATTATCTACTCGACTACTGTATACTACTCTACTCTCTACTCTACTCTACACCTATGCCTAATTTGGTCTGTATATTGGTACATCTCCACCGTTGGTTGGTATCTGTAGAAGACGGAGCTGCTTATGACTTTGGGAGTAGAAGCTTAATGGGCAAAGCCCTGTCGACAATGGATCTAACAGTCTACACTACTATAAGGTTTGTACTGCTATAAAATCTCACTACTAAATATTCACACTTCTCAGTCTACTCTATAGTCTATATTGTATTCTAGTCTATATTGTTCTAGTCTATATTGTTCTAGTCTATATTGTTCTAGTCTATATCGTATTCTAGTCTATATTGTTCTAGTCTATATTGTTCTAGTCTATATTGTTCTAGTCTATAGTCTATTCTAGTCTATAGTCTATTCTTGAATACGTCTAGTACTGGGGGTTATGTTCATTGATGGACTCCCAATAAGTGAGAATCCGAGTACTTGTATAGCTAATCTGTGAATACCAGAGAGTTGAAGCAGAGAGTTAAACGCCACTTCAAGAGGTAAGGTGAATGCATGAGTCCAAATCACGGGGTATGGTGCCTTGAGTGAGTCATTGGTAGTCATAGACTCGAACAATACCAGTGTGTCTACCCATGGTGGGTTTAACATCTTAGTAGTAGTAGTAGTAGTATTAGTATTATTAGTATTATTAGTATTATTAGTATTATTAGTATTATTAGTATTATTAGTATTATTAGTATTATTAGTATTATGAGTGGTATTGTGATTGGTATTAGTAGTAGTGTTATGAGTATTAGTAGAGTTAGTATTATTAGTACTAGTATTATTATTATTATTATTATTATTATTATTATTATTATTATTATTATTAGTAGTAGTAGTAGTAGTAGTAGTAGTAGTAGTATTACTATTAGTAGTATTATTAATAGTAGAGTAGAATTATGAGTAGATTTAGTATTATGAGTGGATTTGGTCTTTTCAACTTTTGTTTTAGTATATATTAATATACAGGGATATGTAGGTTGTACCTTACAAGACCAAAGTCCTATGTGATGGGGCCACAGCACCTCTTATACTTTTAGTTCATCTAAGGTCTGCACAGCCTTATTGTTTGAGGTGTGCACAGCCCTATTGTCTTTCAGTGGCCTGATTACAACATATCCACGAAGTACCTTTCCTCCGTACATTTTAGGTACTCGTTGACAGGTGTTATGAGTAGTAGTAGGTTAGATTTAGTATTATGGGTAGTATTATGGGTAGTATTATGGGTAGTATTATGAGTAGTATTTTGGGTAGTTGAGTAGAATTAGTACTATGGGTAGATTTATTACTATGGCTAGAATACTGAGGGAGTATTAGAGGAGGATACATGTCCGTTGTAGATCAGAGACTTTGGCTTCATATTACCAGTGTTGGTATTTCCCTGGCTCTAGTGCTCTACCAAGTACTATCTGCAATTTTTTATTACTTAGCTATTAATCAATCGTCTCACAGAGTCCGAGTGTTGTCTTTCAGGGTTCATATTTCATGAGACTCCTGGATGCAAGAGATCTACTACAAGTATTTCTATCTTGCCTTTCCTACTTTCTGTGACCCGAAGTGCCGCGGAGCTTGCAAACATCCATGAAATGTTAGTCCCTTTTGGCCACGAGTCTGTTTCGGAGTGGTCAGTAAGAAATGTTCTTTTTGCTTTTTCTTTGTCCTTTTTTTCTGCTTCTTCAATTCCTCGTTCTCCAAGTTTTCTTGTAGTTGGTTCTTTTGGGCAGAGTTTTCTGGGTCTAGGTAGTCCATTAGAAGCGAGATTGTGATGCCGATTCCAGCACTTCCTGGAAGAATGAGTAAGAGGAGGAATAGAAAGAGGAGATGCATTTTGGTGAAGAGTTTTTGGTTTGTTTTGGTTTGTTTTGGTTTGTTTTGTTTTGTTTAATTTATTGGTTTGTTTCTGGTTTGTTTCTGGTTTGTTTCTGGTTTGTTTCTGTTTTGTTTCTGTTTTGTTTCTGGTTTGTTTTGTTTTGTTTTGTTTTGTTTTGTTTTGTTTTGTTTTGTTTCTGTTTTTTAAAAAAGTTGGTGGTGGTAGGGAATGAGAATATGGGGGGAACCTGGGTTTATATAGTTCGTGGTTTGTCACAAAATGGCTGCGAAATCTGGTATGCTCACTTCTGGTGCGCNGAACCTGGGTTTATATAGTTCGTGATTTGTCACAAAATGGCTGCGAAATCTGGTATGCTCACTTCTGGTGCGCTACTTTGGTACACTCATTTTCTGATCCGCACCCAACCTACGTTTTCTGTCCGCATACTATTTTTCAGATTTGTGATCTGTGCCATTTCTTGTGTTTATTTTGTGTTTATATTTTGTGTTTATATTTTGTGTTTATATTTTACGTTTTTTTTGGTATATACGATCTGGGCCTGCGCAAACCCGTTCCTGTTATCTTCAATTATGACATTGGACATTCAGTATGCAGCTCTATGTGGAGCGAGATCATGTACATTACTTAAATCTGTTCAGGAAACATTAGGTGGACCTTTCAATAGAGTAGTAGTATTATGAGTAGTAGTATTATGAGTAGTAGTATTATGAGTAGTAGTATTATGAGTAGTAGTATTATGAGTAGTAGTATTATTAGTAGTAGTATTATTAGTAGTAGTATTATGAGTAGTAGTATTATGAGTAGTAGTATTATTATGAGTAGTAGTATTATGAGTAGTAGTATTATGAGTAGTAGTAGTATTACTATGAGAGAGTAAGAGGAGTTGTATTATTAGTAGAGTGCTATGTTCTTTAATACATTTAGGCCTTAGTAATTCTTTGCTCGTTGATGGTTCCTCAGAGAGAAACGGGAGTGGCTTATAACTTTGAGAGAAAGGTGGCACCGAAAATCTCCACTAGAACAATGGTAAGGATTGTTCCAGGTACCACGGGATAACCACTTGTTTTGTTGTAATGGAATAGGTAATTCCCACCTCGAAACAACGCACGGTGCTAATTACATTCAAGCTGTTATCGTAAACCGGACACGAGTAAAAGTCATAGTTCCGAACCTTCCTTGTATCATCCAAAATATACTTGGTCGCAAGGCTGGTAGAGCCAAAGACTAGTCCGTTGTGTTCAATCCCCACGTATCCGAAGGTGAATTCGTTTATATACATGACGGAATTGTCTGAGACTTAAAGCTCGGTGGGAGTTGCACACAAGTTTCCATAAGAAAGCACCAGGCGATTGTCTTCAAATTCAGGAAATACGTGGCCAGAAGGCAGCACAAAAGTTCCACTAACGTTAGCAAAAAAAAACCATAGAAAGTCATCGGATTCTTTCCAGCCTTCGGGGTAAACAGGCTCACCTCTAAAAAGCCCAGGCGGAGGAGGCACACTCATGACTCCAATAAAGGTGTTTGAGGGGACGGCGTTTCCAAAAGCCATTATTACGATAAGACAGAGTAGGCTTCATAATGTGTCGATGTGAATGTCCTACCTATCGTGTATCCAACGAGTAGTATTATTATTATTATTATTAGTAGTAGTATCGTACTCTCAGTGATGTCACGTTTCCAATTTTGCCGTGCGTCGCGGAAATGTAATTTAAGACTCAAAATACGATAGAAGCCGTATAAAAGGCCCAAGAAGGGCCTGCCAAAAACCAAAACTGATTGAAAAAACATAAAATTCGACATGTAAAGTCTTCACAGTGCTCTTAAATGACACCCCTAATTCCACCAGATTCCATGGATTTCTTCCAGATTTTCACACGTGCCCTTCCATGGGCGGGCGCATACCGGAACGCACATAGTTAAACTCAGTCATCCCCAGACTTTTTAGGCACTTTCATGCAGGGTGCGCACCTTGCCTCTATACATTGCGGATTCCGACGTTCTCCCCCATAATTAAGGTTATCAATCGTCTTAAAGAAGCCGGTTCTTGTGATGGAATGGGTAGTGCTCTTTCTAATTTAGCGTCGCCAGCCAATCTGTCTTACTTCTGGACTAAGTGGCTTGTTGCCGGCGGATCGGTAATCCTAGACTACAATTGCCTTATAGACCCATATTGTATGTTACCAATAGTGGGAAAAAAGTAGTTAAAATAAAAAGGTTAAAAAAAAAAAAAAAAAAAGATAGATCAATAAAACAATAAGTTAAATGAACAGATTATTATTATTATTAGTAGTAGTATTATTAGTAGTAGTATTATTAGTAGTAGTATTATTAGTAGTAGTATTATTAGTAGTAGTATTATTATTAGTATTATTATTATTATTATTATTATTAGTACTATTATTATTATTAGTATTATTATTATTATTATTATTATTATTATTATTAGTACTGGTAGTAGTATCAGTGGAGTTAGATTCTCGGATATGTCTAATACTAGGAGTTATGGTCATTCGTTGATGGACTCCCAGTAGTTGGAATCAGAGTACTTGTATAGCTAATCTGTGAATACCAGAGAGTTGAAGCAGAGAGTTAAACGCCATTTCAAGAGGTATGGTGCCTTGGACGAGTCATTGGCATTCGTAGGCTCGAAAAAGACCTCTACGGGTAGTGTGTCTACCCATGGTGGGTCTAACAGAGTATATAGAGTATATAGAGAGTATATAGAGAGTATAAAGTAGAGTATATAGAGAGTATAAAGTAGAGTATATAGAGAGTATATAGAGAGTATAGAGAGTATAAAGTAGAGTATATAGAGTATATAGAGAGTAGAGTAGAGTAGAGAGTCCTTGATTAACCAACAAATATTAGCTAAATTCGGAACATTATGACAAATTGAATAATGGTTATAAATAGATTTCAATACTGAGTTATAAATAATCTACATGTTCAAAATTGATAAGATTCCCTTTAAAAGTACCTCTTCACTTGTACTTTTTAAGTTTTTTGGGAACTATTCTGTGTCGGATAAAACTTGTAGATCTTAGTCTTTTTATAACATCATTATAGTCAAAATATCAAGACAATCTAGTTTTACGTCTACTGATAAGCTTACTATTTTTATCTGATATTGTTTCATGTTGTTTTTCATTATCTTCTGTACATTTTATTAAGAAACCTAACGTTTTATCTGGTGTTTCGTAATATCCGTTATTTGTATTTTTTGATTGTAGAGTAGAGAGTAGAGAGTATAGAGTAGAGAGTAGAGTATATATAGAGAGTAGAGAGTAGAGAGTAGAGAGTAGAGTAGAGAGTAGAGAGTATAGAGTAGAGAGTATAGAGTAGAGAGTAGAGAGTATAGAGTATAGAGTAGAGAGTAGAGAGTAGAGAGTAGAGAGTAGAGAGTAGGGACTATACAGATTAATAATGATAATAATCATAATGGTCATTATAGTTCATTATAAGTTCCGAATTGATTCATGAAAGTGTAGTAATGCCATAATAGGACACCATAGTTCATCATAGTTATAGTCACAATGGCCTTAACAAGACCAGAGCAAGACCTGAGACTATAGTAGACCACGGACCATACTAACACATCATTCCAGAATGACACATATTATCTCTGAGCATCAAATATCTGTAAATGATCCTGTAGTTTTCTTTGCCATCTTTCTTTCTGTAAATAATCCTGTAGTCCTCTTTCTGTAAATAATCCTGTGGTTTTCTTTCTGTAAATGATCCTGTAGTCTTCTTTCTGTTAATAATCCTGTAGTTTTCTTTCTGTAAATAATCCTGTAGTTTTCTTTCTGCAAATAATCCTGTAGTTTTCTTTCTGTAAATGATCCTGTAGCTTTCTTTCACCATCTTTCCTTCTGTAAATAATCCTGTAGTTTTCTTTCTTTCTGTAAATAATCCTGTAGTCCTCTTTCTGTAAATAATCCTGTAGTTTTCTGTAAATAATCCTGTGGTTTTCTTTCTGCAAATAATCCTGTAGTCTTCTGTAAATGATCCCGTGGTTTTCTCTTGCTTTTCTGGCTGTAGAACTTCCCTATACTAGTACAGTCCTCTATACTAGTAGACCTGAGTCACCAAATCAGTGACCAGCCTGTGCCAGTTCAGACTTTAACAGTCATACATGCACTGTATGCAGTGCTATGTCTGGTTTGGGTATTTGGAGGCTAATCTTTCTACTCCCCACCGGGGAGATCCTCCCCCTTTTATCTCGCACAACGGTTGCCTGTGCAAAAAGGTCCTTAGTTCCAAACCTCCCTTCCCCACCGCCTTATATGCAGTACAAAAACTAAACAGTGTGCCACACTTTAAAGAAAACGTCACCATTGCAAACGTGAAACTAAAAGCTCACAAAGTGAAAAACGCTTTTTTAAATGAATCGGATTTTGGCTGGCCCTGTTTGGTTGGTAGTGACAAAAAGGAAGGAAGAACCTGCTGACTCACGAAATCCTGCACTTACTTGCCCGCATACATCGATATAATGCCCACCTTCGGCCTTCTCCGGACTCTTCCCCCAACATGTCCCATAAAGCCAATTACCTCCCTCCCAACGAGACTCCCCTCTCGTCGATCCTCCAGGGTGGCTATAACCATCCCTTGGCACGGGAGTGGCAAAACGAGCGCCAGCTCACCAAGTCCATGTTCATCTTCCCCCTCTTTGTTTCCGATCTCGATGATGAGGAAACGCTAGTTCCGTCTTTACCCAACATCAAGCGCCACGGGCTCAACAAACTCTTGGCGTATGTCAAGCCATTGGTGGAGAAGGGCTTGAGGGCGGTGATTTTGTTTGGTGTCATTTTGAAAGAGGGTGGCAAGGATGCCGTGGGGACTGCTGCTGATGACCCTAATGGGCCGGTTATCCAGGCCATTCACCTTTTGAAGCGCCATTTCCCCGACCTTTATATCATGTGTGACGTTTGCCTTTGTGAATACACTGATCATGGGCACTGTGGGCTTTTGAATGATGATGGGACGTTGAAGAGGGGCCCTTCGGTGCTCCGAATCGGCGCAGTGGCTGTAAATTACGCCAAGGCCGGTGCAAACTGCGTGGCGCCTTCGGATATGATGGATGGCCGCATCCGGGAAATCAAACGGGGCTTGATCGATAGCCAATTGGAGAATAAGGTCATGGTCATGAGCTACCTGGCCAAATTCTCGGGCTCGTTGTACGGGCCTTTCCGGGATATGGCGGCCAGTGTTCCCAGCCACGGAGACCGTAAGGCGTACCAGTTGCCCAGCGGGGGAGCCGGGTTGGCCCGCCGGGCGTTGGAGCGGGACATCAACGAGGGTGCCGATGCGTTTATCATCAAGCCATCCACATTTTACTTGGACATTGTCAAGGAGGCCTCGGTGATCTGCAAGGACTTTCCGTTGTGCGTGTACCAGGTGAGTGGAGAGTTTGCCATGTTGCATGCCGCCGCCGAGAAGGGCGTGGTGGACTTGAAGGCCATTGCGTTTGAATCCCACCATGGCTACTTGCGTGCGGGTGCCCGCTTGATCATCTCGTACTTCACGCCGGAGTTCTTGGACTGGTTGGACTGATGTTACCAGACTGTTAGTGCATGAAGTAAATAGGAAGACACAACAGAAGGCGGATCAAGAGGCAACAGAAAGCAGATTAAAAGGCTACAGAAGGCAGATCAAGAGACAACAGAAGGCAGATCAAGAGACAACAGAAGGCAGATCAAGAGACAACAGAAGGCAGATCAAGAGACAACATATTGCAGATCAAGAGACAACATATTGCAGATCAAGAGATAACATAATGCAGATCAAGAGACCTAGACATGATCTGAATATTTAGTTTAGACGTCTTCACATTGACCGTGGGTGTCAGATATACCATAGATAGTGCTCTACCTATGGAGGTATCATGAAGCCTCTCTGTCCGTACTAACACAGTCCATTGTATAATGACATCTACCAGCCACCCCTTCTTTTGAAGACACTAACAAAGCAGGTCGATTTCTCTTTTTAAAGAGTCATCGGCGAATGAACATAATATCAAGAATCCAACAATAGGACTCGGAAAAGAAGAAACCGTAGACTGGGGAAGCAAACCTACCAAGGACAATATTGTAGGCTGCAAAGTTCTGTGTTAACTATCATGCTTATCTTGACAGATATGTATAGCCCACTTATTCCCTAAATTGACACAATGCCCTTGAGAGATCTGGTTCTGGAATCACATGAGTTGGATCACTCCAGGACAAAAGGGAAAGACACGGGTAAAACCGGTAAAAGAGAAAGAAATGAGAAAGAAATGAGAAAGAAAAGAGAAGAAAAAGAGAAAGATTGGCGTCAATTGGAACGTGCGCAACAAAGAAAGGTTTCTTGGAGAGTTCCTCATCCTTCAACCAAGCATTGACAACATCAAGGGTTTTCTTGGACTCCTCTTTTTGCTTAGCCTTTAAATTATCCTTGATAGACTTGTCAATCTTGTTGAATTGTTCGTTCAACTTAATCTTGTCCAAAACAGAGATGGTGAGCTTCTTCAAAGCAACGCTGATCGGAAAGTGACCAATTCAGACTTTTATTCGTGCTTGGGCGACCGTAAAATTGAAGTGATTTCTGTGAAGCCCATAAATGATTCCTGTCAGGTTATTGAGATCTACTTCTTGCTTTATGACTGGTAAACAGAGAAAGAAAAGGGTTGACGAAAGGGACAGAAAAAGGTGGTAAAAAGAGAAAAAAAAAGAAAAGAAAAAAAGAATGGGGATCCTTTATTTATAGACCCTGGGACTGGCCCTGCACAAACCACCACCCCTCAGTTGCTGAAACACTTTTGTTTCAGATTATGCAGCCTCCGCCCCCCCACATCGCGCTCATTATTTGCAACATCAACTTTGCCCCTGACCTCTTAACATACTACTCACTACTACACTACTACACATCATCACCATTACTATATACACCCAGTATAGACTAGTACTACACTACTATATACACCCAGTATAGGCTAGTACTATAAAAACACTACCAATTTAGACATTAGTATCACGCCTTACTACTCACTCTGGTGGTATTTGCTACTTCCTGTTGCGTCTACCAGTACCCAAAGCTTAGTACCCACTGTCTACTTGGTGTGTACTTAGTGTTATACAATGGCTCTCAATCATGTGTTTATAAACACACGACTAGAGAGAATTGTGCTTGACTCAGCGATAGCATTGACTAGCATTGACTAGCATTAGTTAAGAACATTAACCAACAAGATTAACCAAGAACGTTGACCAATAGAAATGGCTAGAATTAGCCAATAGCATTAACCAATAGCATTGGCTAGCATTGGCTAGCATTAACCAATAACATCGGCCAGCATTAACCAGCAAGACTAACCAAAAACGTTGACCAATAGAAATGGCTAGCATTAGCCAAAAACATTAATTAATAACAAGGTTAGTGTTGCATTCTTGTTGTAACGTCATCACTGAATCATCTTATTCGTTGATGATCCCTTAAAGAAAATCTGAGCTGCCTATAAACTTCTCAAGAGAAGGGAGGCTGGTAGAAGGCCTCGGCAATGGTCATAAATATTATCAGGCAGAGAGGCTTCAAAACTTCAATAGGTAGAACACTACCTATGGCAGATCTGACAATTAACCAATATCGAGATTAGCCTTAACATTAGCCGATACCGAGATAAGTCAATAACATTAACCAATAGATTTATTTTAGATTCTGTTAGGTTCATGTTAGCACGTTTGATGGCTAATCGTTAATATTGGGGAGTCCTATTCATTCCTCTGATGAATCCTCAGCGAATATAGTACTAATAGGTATCAGCCGAACAAAGTGCTAGCCAGAATCTAGTAGTATGGCAAGATATGGTATGGCAAGATATGGTATGGTAAGGTATGGTATGGCAAGATATGGTATGGCAGGATATGGTGTGGCAAGATTAGCCAATAACAAGAGCCAATACAAGATCAGCCATAAAATGAACCAACAACAAGAGCTAATACAAGATTAGCCTTGATACTATCATCCTTAACATAACCAATAACATTAGCCAATAACAAGATCAGCTTGTTTGGAACTATTACCTTCCTTATTGGCTTTCGATTTGTCTCTATTGGCTTTTGACTCGCTTTGATTAGCTTTAGACTCGTCTTTATTGGCTTTGGGCTCGTTTTTAGGAGCGTTGGGCAATTTGGACGTTTTGCTTGTATCGGGTAATTCCTCAAGACGGGAAAGAGAGAGATCAGCATTGGAAAGACTCTTTGAAGGAGCAGTTTGGGTCGACTTTTGGGCTGTTTGACCCGAGTTTTCGACTGACGTTTCAGAATTTTTGGAATTTTCGGAATTCTCGACTGCGGCAGACTTACGGTACTCTTGCTCCAATGCAGCAAACTCCGCATCCACTTCTGCCTCCTCAGAATTCGATAATTGCCCCCCTAAAGCCTCAGAGATCTCATCCACCTTCATACGTTCGTCCTCTAAATCATCCATGACCTTATCGATTTTGTCCACGCTCATTTCATTGTTGAGCTTCTTGAGAACCTCGTTTCCTTGCGATAAGCCATACAACACATCCTTTTCGATCAACTTGAACTCAATGCTGCCAATAAGGTTTTCGAGGTTTTGGAGCTGGTCGTACGTGGATTTGATGATACTTTCCTGCTGCTTCTTCAGCCGCAAATACACTTTGGCCTTGTCGTTGTTTCCCTGCGCCACTGCATTCTTGGCTAGACGCTGCTGTTTTTCGACCACCACGCCGAGTTTCTTCTGGTACTTTTTGAGGTTGTCACGTTGCTGCTTGAGCTGGAAGATGGCCTTATCTTGAGCCGTAAGCTTCGGCTGTGACGCCTGGTTGCCCATGCTGTGAGAGACGGAAGAAAGGTGAGATAAGTGTGTGGTCACGTGCAGATCACATGCACACTCACGGGTTCGCGCTTAGACAAGAACCACGAATCACATGACTTGAATCACGTGGTTCAATTCACTATCAGTACCACCTTCTCACTACTTGCAGTACCAACTTCCACAAACCCGTACACCACAACCCTTTACCTACAAATTAAATCTAAAGATATTGGCCGTACCATCACGTACTGCCATATCACCCAGACCACACATCAGAATAGTTTGTTATTTACACATAGAACTATTTATAGTATGTATTGAGAGAAGGTTTTCCAAATATAGCTCTCCTGCATATACCCAAATCGTCAACTCAAATTTACCTTTTAAGAAATCATCTTTCAATGCGCCTGCTGCGCCCGATGTTTCAGCTCGGGTTAAGTGATACTTTGCCACATCACGTGATACCCGAGAGTTATGTAGCTTAGAACAATGGCCATAGCAACACGCATGGATTTGAGTGGCCACTAGACGAGATCAGCAGCAACATCACGTGACGTCCAAATTGCTATATGCACACCATCAATTTGGAAAAAATATTGGACTGGGTATGAAGATGCCTGCATATAGAATAGTCCATCCAATACTAAACACCTGCATATACGTGGTCCCAAAAAACACCCTAACACCACGCGATTATCTGCAGCACGGCAAAAACAATTTCCCGATCTGTGCGCTTTCAAAACACCGCTTGTACACACTTGCTTTTCCGACCAAACAGGCAACTTAATTACGCTGACAATCACACCAGCCCACGGACACGACGTGCAGTGTGCAGGCGCATTCTTCTCTAAAGTGCACGCTCCCGCCTTTGCTGTGAACCCCGGCCATTCCCTGTGCATCAGGCGCACGATCCCGCCTGTTTCTCATATTGTTGTTGATTTTCGTCTTGTTTTTCGTCTTCTTGTTCGTGTAGCCCCTAGTAGAGCCCAAGCCCCCGGAAGTCCGACTATAGTGTGGAGACTTTGTGCTGACCACCTGTTGTTGCTGGCGCACGCACGACCTCCGATCCTCACAGTCCAGGGTCCTGCAGAAAGCAGGTGTTCTCTCCACTACCACTTTTCACCACTCATCACCGAGCCCTCGGAACTCAGCTTCTTCCACCAATCGCTTTTTGATCTGTTGATCTGTTGAACTCTTGTTCCGGTATCCTGGCTTGTTTTTGATCGGTTCTGATTGGTTGATATTGGATCCTGGTCGGTAGCTAGATACGGATTGTTCTGACTTTCGACTCGACTCTTGAGTTCCGGTTCCTTGCATACAACTGAGGTCCGAGGTGTTGACCCGCTAACCAAACCTGGTATTGATCCGGTCAGAAATCGCTCCTGAATCTGTATGAATTCTCCCCGGAAAGAGTCTTCCCCATGCAAGGCCCGAGGGCCGCAAGTATCGCCCTTCAAGAACCGAGGGCCGCAAGCGTCGCCGTTTAAGGCGTCGCCTAGAATGTCTCCTCGAAAATGGAGGGCCGAGGGCAAGCTAGAGCCCCGGCCAGACACACGACTTGAGGCCAGAACAGAAGCTAAATTCGACACTAAAGCCTCCGAGGTGCTCCAGAACCTACAGCAATCCAACGCCAACCGGACCCTCGATATGCTGCCGCCGAAACGCAAGCGACCGGCCATGGAGGCATTCCCCCCGGTTCTCAGCCTGCGAGCCAAATCGTCCATGGCCGGCTTTTTGACTGGTACGCAAGACCAGACGCTCGGACACCCCGAAACACAGGCTCAAACCCAGACCCCCGGAAACACCCTCGGGACCCTTGGAAGCAACGGCAAGAGCTTGACTCAGACTCAGTCGGTCGGGAGTGCCCTTGGCCAAAGCCTTGGCCATTCGCTTGGTTCCCTCGCCGGCCGCTTTGCCCGGCCCTCGATGCCCATCTCCGGAAGACCATCCCACCCCCGGTCCGCCACGTCGGTGCTCCTGTCACCGCCCAAACCGGCCAAACTCCGCCGGGCAGCATCGCTGCTCTCGTCATCCGAAGCCTCTCTACTGGACCGGTTCATCCCCAGCCACCGCAACTCCACGCTGGGCAAACTCACCGCCACTTCCGAGGCCCCTCACCCCAACGCCCTGCCCCGGTCCCACATCAAGGCCCAAACAAGCAAAATCTACCAGCATCACGTGGCCGAGGCCTGTGGCCTCGATGTCAACTCCCGGATCCTATCATACCGGCCATTGCCCCCCGAAAGGAGCAAGCCCTTGGACCTCTTCAGCCACCTTGGGCCTACTCTTGGTTCTCACGGCTCGCTGACCCGCTCACTCCGGCCGTCGTTGGCATCCGAAAGAGCAAAAAAGATCCCTTCGGCCCCAGACCGGGTCTTGGACGCCCCCAACATCGTCGACGACTTCTACCTCAACCTCATAGCGTGGTCGCTGACAAACCTCATAGTCATTGGGCTCGAGGACGCAGTGTATGTGTGGAACGCGTCGTCCGGGCTGGTGGGGCTTCTCTGTGAAACGCCAGGGTGCTTGGTGACATCCCTACGCTGGTCCGAGGATGGTCTGTATATCCTGATTGGGAAAGACGACGGCAGTATTGAAATCTGGGACATTGAGACCAATGCTCGCCTCCGCACTTTAACCACCGGCACGCTGGGGCGAATCGCCGCCCACGCCTGGCTGGCCCACATGCTTACGGCCGGGTCCAAGGAGGGCATGCTTACCCACTCGGATGTGCGGGTTTCTCTGCATCTAGTTGGCAAAAGAGACAACACGCACGTGGCCGAAGTGTGTGGCGTAGAGTTCCGCCAGGATGGCGTGCAATTCTGTTCTGGTGGCAACGATAACGTGGTGGCCATTTGGGATGCCCGTAATATGGGCGGAGACCCGATCTTCACTAAAAACACCCACCGTGCTGCAGTCAAGGCCATCAGCTGGTGCCCTTACCAACTGCAACTTTTGGCCACGGGCGGCGGAACCAGCGACAAGTCGATTCACTTGTGGAACACCAGCACTGGTGCACGCGTGCACTCGATCGAGACGGAGAGCCAGATTTCCTCGCTTAACTGGGGGTATGCCAAGGGTACAGGCTACGAGATGGTGGCTACGCACGGCTACCCTCTGAATAGCATATCGTTGTTCAATTACCCGACACTCCAGAAGACCGGGGAGATTGTTCACGCGCACGACCTGAGGATCTTGAACGGGTGTATATCTCCGGACGGCATGACGTTGGCCACTGTTTCTGGCGATGAGAACCTCAAGTTCTGGTCGCTCTTTGACCAGTACAAGCCGCCGGCGGTGGACGAAAAGGAGGGCAAGCAAATGCAGAAGTTGATGAATATACGCTGATCATGTGCGCGAGCACGTGAACGCCGTATTCATCTATTCATACGTTTTCATACACTGGGACACATAAAGATCGATGATTCAGTCGTGTTCCTTCTTGTAGCACCCCCTACTAGCATTAGCATTAATAGATTGGTAATTCAGTATGTATGAAAATAGTTGTAATACACTTTTGGGTTCTTTGCATGGCACAATAGAGAACTTGAGATAAGACAAAATCTGAGATGATAGTGTGGGGACGTAAATGGATGGATATAGGTACTTAGTCTCAGAAGAAAAAATAAAAAAAAAGTGGTTGTAAGGGAGTTCCGAATTCGAAGGTGTCGGTTGAAAATCTAAGAATGTCAATGAGTACCTAGGATGTACGGAGGCGAGGTACTTCGAGGATATGCTGGGTGCAGGCTGCTGTGGCATTATGTGCAGGTCCCAGAGGAGTACCTTCTGCAAAGTGTACCTGAAATTAAAAGACCATACCTAGGGTCCGAGAATGCATTACAAAAAATCAATTCTGCAAGCAACGAGCCCCGGCGCCCAAGTATACTTTCCCCAAAAAGCTGGATCAAGATACCGAAGGGCATTCGAAACAGAAACGCCCCAAAAAACCCCTTTGAAGATACATACCAGATAGAGTATTCTGTTTTTGCTACTTGTCCCCAAATCTTCCAGATTCAAGATGAAAATGTTTTTTGTGAGTTTTCTTATGAGCTCCTCTTGAAAGATTATCAGGCCTGTTTGGACGCCGTCTTAAGACTTTGGTCTTTTAAGGTACAACTCACATATCCCTCTATATCGATATATACTAAAATATCGGTTGAACGCTGCTGTCGTCCCCTTGCTAAACCATCAGCGAATATAGTATCATTTTGGCATAAAAGTATCAAAGAACAGAACACTTAAGTCATTGAGATGTTGAGTGGCAAGTCATAAGTCTGCATTGAGTTATTGATTGTCAAGTCATAAATCTGCATTGAGTGTTTCTGATACTTATAAAAGGCCGTTCCATTATGAAGCATGCCAAAAAAAGAACCCAAGTAGAGTGTTGGTGGTTGGGTGATGCTGGGCACAGCCAGAGGTGCAGTGAGTGAGGCATTAAAGGATAAGGAAAAGAACAAAGCAAAGCCTAAAGAACAAAGCAAAGCCTAAAGAACAAAGCAAAGCCAAAAGACCAAAGCAAAGCCTAAAGAACAAAGCAATGCCTAAAGAACAAAAGGGAAATTAAAGGGGAAACAACCGCCAAAGTGAAACAACAGTGAAACAAACAGCCGAAGTGAACCATAAGACCCGTACACCCCTAAGTGAAATAATTGGCAATTGAACCTTTGCTTTATAACCTTAATTCCAAGTTGGGAGGTTTTAGGATTTTCCATAAACTTGGTTTTGAAGTTCGAGCAAGGGTCAGTGCATTTGCTGATGACTTGACTATTTTTATTGGAGGAGAAGACGATGCTAGGAAAGCGGCGAAAATTCTAGAGGAGTTCGGGCAAGTTCTGAATTCTTCAGTGAATAAAAAGAAGCCGCTTTGTCTAAGACTTCAACCNGGCAAGTTCTGAATTCTTCAGTGAATAAAAAGAAGCCGCTTTGTCTAAGACTTCAACCTAGTCTTCCGATTCATCTAGCTTTGCAGTTTCCACAGTCACAATACGAAGAGGCCGAAATTAAATACCTCGGCTTCCCTCTACAACATTTGGATTGGGATAAAGAAATAGAGAAATTGGTGGGTTTACTCCAA
>NKZC01000263.1:0-22730 GCA_002374385.1 Metschnikowia borealis
TGGAGTCCCACACTTACGTGACTTATTGAAAGTAACGTGATAACTGTTCCAGATTACGGGAGTGTATATTACAACTCTCAACATAAAGAATAACGCTCGACAGTTTTTTCAACACAAGATCTAGAAGTACCTACTTTCAGTTGAGGGGCCCCACAAACCCAATTGTAATTTCTTGATTAGTGTACTATGGTGTATTTATGAGTGTACTATGGTGTATTTATGAGTGTACTATGGTGTATTTATGAGTGTAGTGTAGTATGGCCTATTAATCTAGACTAGTAATTTCCAAGGATATTCTTCGACATTGCTAAATTTGACATTGCTAAATTCGACATTGCTAAATTTCACTCATTATATAACGACTTTCCAAAATTGCCTGCCTTATAAATAGACATTCCCAACCCCGACTTTCAATACTGCGACTTTACAGATCTCGGAATGAGCCTCATCCACCCATTCAGTGTTCTTCAAAACCATTCAAACCAGCAGGACAGAATGAAACAAACCAGTAAATCAAAAAGTTTCGTACCGCTTTGCACAGTCTTTCAAACCAAATGACGTAATGGTTTCACACCACCTTTCATTAGAATTCAATATTCTGAAATGTAAAATCTGGACAATTGCATTATTTGTACTACATTTGGGAGTCTTGCAGTACCACTCAAGACAGTTTAGAGTATTTGATTTTTTTGTCTTTTTTGTTTTTTATGGGGTGTAATTAGTTGGTAATTAGTTGGTAATTAGTTGGTAATTCGTTGGTAATTAGTTGGTAATTAGTTGGTAATTAGTTGGTAATTAGTTGGTAAGTAGTTGGTAATTCGTTGGTAATTAGTTGGTAATTCGTTGGCAATTAGTTGGTAATTAGTTGGTGTAATTAAATTGGTGTAATTAAATTGGTATAATTAAATTGGTGTAATTAAATTGGTGTAATTAAATTGGTGTAATTAAATTGGTGAGATTGCGGATACTCGATTAAATGGTGATGTCAAGAAGTCTCAAAACGGGCCAACTCCAATTGTTCGTGTGCGCGGCAGATCACGTTCTCAATAAACTTAACTCGCTAAAACAGACAACTGAGCTAAGAACAACTAAACAGACAGTCGCACCATGAAACCAGTCGCACCATGAAACAGCCATGAAAAAGCCATGAACCATGAAAAAGCCATGAACCATGAAACAGCCATGAACCATGAAACAGCCATGAAGTATGAAACAGCAATGAAGTATGAAAAAGCTATGAACCATGAAAAAGCCATGAATCATTGAACTACAATCGGCAGATAAGAACAAGTAATCGTCGTCCAACATCATATCCACTCTTTCTCTCTTCTCAGTTTCACTTTATTGGATATACTAAGGTACTTATTGGCACGGGTCTAACGAGAGAGATGACTGACAATGATCGATTTATTGGCATATGTATTATACTGAGTCTACTTTGTCTTAGTCTTACTCTACTGAGTCTACTGAGTCTACTTTGTCTTAGACTTAGTCTTAGTCTACTGAGTCTACTTTGTCTTGGTCTTAGTCTACTGAGATTTCTGTCTAATAATATAGGTTCCTACAGTCTCCTATTTATACCTATATGTTATTTCTATGTGGTCTTCTGGTCTGTCGGTGCACACCTAAAGAAACTATGTCCATGTCTACATGGGACTGCCCACAGTACTAATCCTGAAAGGAACTGCAGATAGTATTAACATGGGACTGCTCACAGTACTAATCCTGAAAGGCACTCACCCCACTACCATCACTGACCACTTACAATTTTCCCAGAGGCTCGTCGGGAGACCTTATAGATCTTATGAAAAGGTCCCCACGTGATCTTCTAATAATACTATCACGCATTGCTTGGCCCTCTAGCAGTTTGGACACGGACATGGAATGGTGGCGCACGTGACCCGCATTACTCATGCTCGCTCATCTCCACCATCACCTCTCCCATACTCCCCAATGCACTCTACGCCCAACTCCATCAAGCTCATTTCGGGTAACTCGCACCGGGCGCTCTCGGAACTAATAGCCGAGCGGCTTGCGCTTCCCGTGGCCAAAATTGGCGCGTTTCAGTACCTGAACAAGGAAACGGCCGTGGCCATCGGCGAGTCTGTCCGCGATGAGGACGTATACATTATTCAGACGGGATACGGCGAAACCAAAATCAACGATTTTCTCATGGAGTTGCTTGTAATCATCAATGCATGCAGGACGGGCGGCGCCAGACGGATCACGGCCGTCGTGCCCAACTTCCCCTATGCAAGACAGGATAAGAAGGATAAGTCACGTGCGCCCATTACCGCCAAGTTGGTGGCCAATCTCTTGCAGACGGCCGGGTGCAATCACATGATCACCATGGATTTGCATGCGTCCCAGATCCAGGGCTTTTTCCGTGTGCCCGTGGATAACTTGTATGCCGAACCCTCCTGTTTAAGGTATATCCAGGACAACTATGGTCATACAAACTTGTCGATAGTGTCTCCGGATGCAGGAGGTGCCAAGCGGGTGGCTTCTATTGCCGATAAGTTGGATGTGCAGTTTGCTCTCATCCATAAGGAGCGCCAGAAAGCAAACGAGGTGTCCAAAATGGTGCTTGTTGGAGACGTAGCCAAGAAAACGTGTATTTTGATCGATGACATTGCTGATACATGTGGCACCTTGTGTAAGGCAGCAGAAGTGTTGCTTTCTAACGGAGCAGAACGCGTGGTGGCCATTGTGACTCATGGTATCTTTTCTTCCAATGCCATAGACAAGTTGAACTGCTCGCGTTTGGACAAGATTGTGTGCACCAACTCCATTCCTTTGGAGGACAAGTTGGAGGTGTGTGACAAATTGGAATTGATGGATATCAGTGGGACCTTGGCTGAGGCTATACGGAGACTTCACAATGGAGAGAGTGTGTCGTATTTGTTTACTAATGTGGCATGATCAGACAGATTAGATACACTGATCGGACACACACAGTGTGGCTGATATTTAGGGCAGACAAACTGACTCAGATATCCAGATCTGTATATATCTGACACATGGCTGATCTGTAAAGGGCAGATAAACTGACTCGGGTTTGTCGCAGATCTAAAGTCATACACGTTTATGACTCAGATCTGTCACCTTGATGCCACAGATCTTGTCACAGAACTGTCACATAGTCATAGATCTAATGGGAAGACAAAAACCCAGATCTCACTGAGATGTTACAGTGGTAGATCTGAATCAAACAGACACTCCCATTATCGATACGTCACCGATCTGTCACTGATATTTTACACTTGTGGCAGATCCAAAGAAGATACAGGCATGTCACGCTGACCTGCTACTGACCTTGCGCTGATCTGTCATCTTCTGCCACGTTCACACTTCTTTGAGATCTATACATGTCTGACTCTCCCTTCCCAGCCTTGCACACTTTCTGGAGTTCTAGTCTTGGTGATTTAGCCACAACTCTCAACTAGGTTTGAACAAAGACATCGGTTACTCATAGTGGAGACAGTCATTTGAGGTTTTGAAGAGTCCATGATGGGAGGACTGAGGTGGATTAAAGAGGTCACAATTTGAAGATCTCGATTGAAGAAGTCACAATTCGAAGATATGTTGAATATGTACACCTTGACGATACGGATGGAGAGGTACCGAAGCTAGGCTCTTGCTAAAACGTCTAGTACTTGTATTTAACTGACTCTTTGATGATTTTTAGAGGAATTCGGATTGCTGGAATAAAACTCAGAAAAGATGTGCGGGTGACCAGCATACATTTGAACAATATGGGCACGCCATTCCGGTGTCTTTGCCTTTTTGAGTGCCATTGTTCGAGCACCAACAGTTCTGGAAAACTAATAAGGCTTTGCCATAGTGAATAACAGATATCATGGACTAAAGAGGCAATGGAAATAGGGTGAGAAGTCCCAGGTCTGATGAAGAACTCAGTCTTACAGACTGTACACAGTCATTTACGGATACGTGATCTGAAGATACAGTCATTGAAAACACATATTCAATGAAGTGGCACTGGAAGATTTAGCCGCAGTCTGGTGGAGTTTGAATTGGTCTGAAAAAGAATTGTATCCTGACAATATAGATGGCTTCACTCATATGGCTCATGCGCTACCTGTCAAGGTCTACCCAAAGATTTTCTGGTCCTCAGAACCGGCACCCAAATGCAATGATTGCGTTGGTCTGAGCCGTTGAAAACAATCATTTGTGAGGTACTATTATCAAACATCCATCAGGTACCTTTATCAAGTGCCATTGACCATTGATCGCATTGAATGAGTGGCTATGGCGTATGGTAGTAATGGTGAAGAAGATGCTCTGGATCTTTTTTTACTGGGTGTCGTGATTTCCATGCCACCAACTCAAAGCACCGGTTCACTTGTTTGTCCCAGTCCAGGAGTCCAAAAAGTGTCGGTTCAGAAGAACCAGGAAGAACTCTGTGCTACGAAATGATGGGACTAGCCAGAATTTTCAATGTCTTGACGGATCGTTTCTGGTCTTCTATCCGATTCTGCAAATTATGGTGTTGCACCTCGACCTATACCACTGCCATCATCATACACTACTGTGTCACTACCATCCAGTATCTTCCCACCCCCACCTCCACATGCACAACACTCCAGAACCTCTCCAACGTTTTTATCAAGTCCATAAAGTATAAGTCAGAAAAGCCAATGAACTATTCACTATAGCACTCCGTTTACTACACCACTACACTACACTACACTACACTACACTACTACACTACACTACACTACACTACTACACTACACTACACTACACTACTACACTACACTACACTACTACACTACACTACACTACACTACACTAAATAACTAATGCAGTGGTAACCATAACGGAAGCCTCGATGAATCAAGCTGATTTCTTGAGTATTTCTGACACATCTGGACAGCTGCTGAAGTTCTAGAAAGACCCATGACACGCATTGTCTTGATCATAATAGCTATCGGTGACCATGCCTAATTCATTTTCACTCCTGTGTAGGTAGCCCCCAGACTTCAGAACAACGAGCCCGTTTCATAACTCTAGAAGTCTGTACTTAGACTTCTTGCACTCGATTGTATTAGAACCATATGTCGCATGCGAAGTTACATGGTGTATAGCCTAATGGGTTCGTCGTAGCTGTGGTAAATGTGCTAGTGATTTAATATCTGTAGGGTCTTATTCTGTGGTCTTGTTAGGTCCCAAATATGTTTCCCTGTATATGAATATGTAGTAAAACATATTCCACTTAAATAGGAGGCCAAATCACCAATGTTCCACCGAATTCAATCCTCATGTTTCTTATTCCAACTTCTGACAGGCACATACAACTCCGAATTGGTTTCTATGTCGTAAGCTAAAAGATAAATCTCCACCTGGAAACAACAATCAGCTTTGTTAGGGGGAGGGTTGTGGTACATTCCGCGTGGAGTTCCACTAATTAAATCACATGAGTAAGAGGGCCCATGGCCAAACCAGCCTTTTGGTTCTATATTCAAGGGACAATGCAAGAATTCACGTCCAAATACCAAACCCCCTTCTCGTACCAACCCTACCAACGAGTACTTAGCATGTACGGAGTCAAGGGAGGTATTGCGTAGATGTATTGTATGTGTAGATGTATTGCGTAGATGTATTGTATGTGTAGATGTATTGTATGTGTAGATGTATTGTATGTGTAGATGTATTGTGTGCACTATGTGTGCGCTGTGTGCACTATGTGTGCGGTATGTGTACTCGCACCTAATTCAAGACTTCGATATGCTAAAGAACAACAGACGTGTCCCTGTATATTAATGTATACTAAAACATATATTGCAAGTCATAGAGCTGGGGAGACCTTAAGGAAGCATAAGCCTAGCCATCAACGAAAAACTTTTTGGGAGTGACGGACGCGTTGCCAGGAGTAAATATAAGCACATTTCCAAACCGTTCTTCAAGAAAAAGTCCAGAAAGCTGCTCAAGCATATGGTTGACTTTCGCAAGAAAGACCAATGAGTGTGTGCAAGCAGTGGCAGCAACAGTGAAGACCATAATAAATTGGGTGAATATCATGATAAGTCTGACACTCATAGTTAAAAGCGCCGCAACGTATAGAGGACCCAAAAACAATTGGTATTACATGCTTTTCATTCCAAACAATAGTCACATCACGCACTCCTTTTGCGTTTATTATCTCTCTTGAAAGTATAGCCTGATTTGTTTTCAGCCTCGTTTTTTTGTACAATGAATTAGCCGTGTGGTTACTTGGTATTAGACGTACATGCAGAATTATATGAACACAATACGAAATGAATTGGTCGGTGATATCATAAGCTATTTGTATTATACGATTGTGTTTTACGCTACTACCCTACATTGTATACATTATACTACTACATTGTATACATTATACTACTACATTGTATACATTATACTACTACATTGTAATACATTGTAATACATTAATACACTACTGCACTACATTCTTACACTACACTACTACACTACACTACTAAATCATACTAGACTTCCAAAATCACACTTATCCTTATTGGTTATAGTGAATAGTTGGCACAAATTGGACATCCTTCCATATGAACACATGATTCGCATTGTTCCGGATCTTGTTGGGGGTCACCGAATACTTTTTTCTGTGCTCTAAACCTACTAGATTCATGCATTAAAGTTGCAGTTCTGGACCCTTCTCTCCGCTGGAGTTCCTTTTGAGTTAAAATGAGCAGAACTCCAGAAAATTCAGTCTAGACGCATTCATCAAGCTCCCCCACTACCCGAAAGTCGACAAGTGGGTGTCTGACGGGTTTTGAAAATCGTTTTATGCTCACCACAGCCAATTGGGGCCGTTTTAAACCAAATTCAAGACCCACCATAACGTCAACCACTAGTCTCTGTATGAGAGCTGCTGTCAGCTTCCGCAGCCGGGCGTGGCCCCTAGGAAGTACCAAGATTTCGAGGTGTTCATGAGGGAATTCACTCTTTTCCGGAAAAGGGTTCGTCCCAATAAACTGTTTCTGATGAATCTACCGCTTCTCCGAAGAAAAAACTTCCTACAGTTGTACTTAGACGAGGAAAGAGCACTTGAACGCATTTTTGCGTATTACTCGAGACATGAAGATGGCCATGAACGCCATATTTTTCTACAAAACCTTTTATAGAGACCGCTATGACATTCTACACCAGGTGGATGCTACTCGGAGACAATACACTATACTACTACACTATACTACTACACTATACTACTAAATTACACTATACTACTAAATTACACTATACTACTAAATGTTAGATCCGATAGACAGGGCCCTGCCTATAGAGGATTCATGACGCCTACTCTACCGATCATAACAATGACCATACACAGTTTGCATAGTATGATGACAATCTCACCAATGTTCGGATGACGTATTTTCCCATACCATGTTTTTCGTCTTAGTTATATAAGCGTAGATGCTTTTCTTTGGGGACCAGTAACCAATAAAAGTTTGGTTAAAAAACGTTATTAAAGCATAAACGTAGTAGTGCCACAAATGTTACAATTCTTATGCGGCTTGAAGCTCCAGCTTGTGTCCGTAAAAGTTATAAGCTTCTAACGGGCTTCACGTTATAAGGGAACTCCAGGAACGATGACCTATCAGTAATCTGGAACGTTCTGAAGGGCCACGTGAAGTAGGAACTCGCCCATTCAGGCAATAATATGATGATACCTACTCTCAGGTGATAGGAGGTTTTTGAATCCTTCAGAAAAGGCTCCCTCAGTTCCGAAGTCACAACAGCATTGACGTCCATGGAAGGAGGGCACGGAGGTTCAGATACACACCGTATAAGAGGGCCAAAGAGGCAAGTCGTTGAGGAAACCGGCCACCGAGGGCTAAGAGTCCAAGTTTTGCCATCATCATGAATCCAAGTTTTGCCATCAGCATGAATCCAAGGTTTGCCATTAGCATGAATAGCAGGCAAAGCAATAGCATCCTTGAACGTTCTAGGTTGATACATAATTGAACGCAGGCGAACACCCTCCGCATCAATATGGTAGTCAACGAAAAGTTCATTTGTTGAATGTACTGCAATAAGATTCGAGTGAACACTTGGAACATGATACACCTTGGAGAGAGGTATCGGGGCAGATCCCACCGGAATAAAATAAGCTTAATTTCAAGTCAGTGGAGTTCTTCCTGTTCAAATTTGGGCTCTCTCCCCGTTTATATATGGTGCACCCCCGGTGGTACCGACATAAGAGCGGGGAGATATGTAGAGACTCTTGAATGGGGAATCATAGGTCTAGTGTAGTGTACTATAGTAGTTTAGTATGGTAATATAGAATATATTGCACTATAGTAAAGCATAGTACAGTAGTACAGTATAGTATAGTACAATAGTACAGTATAGTATAGTACAATAGTACAGTATAGTATAGTACAATAGTACAGTATAGTATTGTACAGTAGTACAGTATAGTATTGTACAGTAGTACAGTAGTACAGTATAGTATTGTACAGTAGTACAGTATAGTATAGTACAATAGTACAGTATAGTATTGTACAGTATAGTATTGTACAGTATAGTATTGTACAGTATAGTATTGTACAGTAATACAGTATAGTACAGTAGTATAGTACAGTAGTACAGTAAAAACCTCTGATTAGACTTACCAGTCAATTAAAAGGCACTCTTCAAAAGTAATACCTCTGAGTACGTCTTCTACTAGATCTAGTCTCTGATTGGTCAATAATATTCCTTGACCGAATCTTGACTTCAAAATGAATAAAACGTTGAGCGATAAAAACTAATGTTGAGGCGTCTTTATAGTACAGTAGTACAGTGTAGTATAGTACAGTGGTACAGTGTAGTATAGTACAGTGGTACAGTGTAGTATAGTACAGTGGTACAGTGTAGTATAGTACAGTGGTACAGTGTAGTATAGTACAGTGGTACAGTGTAGTATAGTACAGTGGTACAGTGTAGTATAGTACAGTGGTACAGTGTAGTATAGTACAGTGGTACAGTGTAGTATAGTACAGTGGTACAGTGTAG
The DNA here is from genome assembly GCA_002374385.1 of Metschnikowia borealis. Lineage (NCBI taxonomy): Eukaryota > Fungi > Ascomycota > Pichiomycetes > Serinales > Metschnikowiaceae > Metschnikowia > Metschnikowia borealis. Next base: position 9,019 of record NKZC01000263.1, read on the forward strand.
TATAGTACAGTGGTACAGTGTAGTATAGTACAGTGGTACAGTGTAGTATAGTACAGTGGTACAGTGTAGTATAGTACAGTGGTACAGTGTAGTATAGTACAGTGGTACAGTGTAGTATAGTACAGTGGTACAGTGTAGTATAGTACAGTGGTACAGTGTAGTATAGTACAGTGGTACAGTGTAGTATAGTACAGTGGTACAGTGTAGTATAGTACAGTGGTACAGTGTAGTATAGTACAGTGGTACAGTGTAGTATAGTACAGTGGTACAGTGTAGTATAGTACAGTGGTACAGTGTAGTATAGTACAGTGGTACAGTGTAGTATAGTACAGTGGTACAGTGTAGTATAGTACAGTGGTACAGTGTAGTATAGTACAGTGGTACAGTGTAGTATAGTACAGTGGTACAGTGTAGTATAGTACAGTGGTACAGTGTAGTATAGTACAGTGGTACAGTGTAGTATAGTACAGTGGTACAGTGTAGTATAGTACAGTGGTACAGTGTAGTATAGTACAGTGGTACAGTGTAGTATAGTACAGTGGTACAGTGTAGTATAGTACTGTAGCACTGTAGTACTGTTGAAATTGAGGAATCAGTACACGCAGGTGTACTACACAAAGCAAGCAAAAACACAAAGCAAGCAAGCAAAACCTTCTACATTTTCAGATATGATCAGCCAATATGGAATTGGTGCCAAGTTGCTCATGGATATGGGCTACAAACAAGGCCAGGCGTCGGGCAGAAGCACGACGGAATATCCTATTCGCTACAAGTCAGATGCTGTCGAAGCTATTCAACGTTTTATCAACGTCTCGTTCAACTCTCTTGGGTTCTCTCACTACCCTCGAGAAGTCCGTTCGGACAATGGACGGGAGTTTCAGAACGCAGCCTTGGCATCTTTCTTTCTTCAAAAGGGTATTTTACACAAATTTACGGATACCTACTCCTATTTTCAAAATGGTATAGCTGAACGACTGAATCGAACCATCCAGGACAAAACCAGAACACTTCTCATTCTGGGCTCAGTGCCGGTCTATTTTTGGCCTGAGGCTGTTCGCTTGGCCGTCCTCTTGCTCAATCAGACGCCTAAAGCCATTTTGAATTTTCAAACACCTAAAGATCTCTCATTGATAATACTTCAATGAGCACTGACAACTCTCCGTCTCCTATTCCTGAAGCAAACACTTCCCCTAGAGTGTTTACATATCTTGATGAGACTATGAGGTCAATATCTTATAGTATGAGTCATCCACTGGATATCAGTATAGTATAGTATAGTATAGTATAGTATAGTATAGTATAGTAGTATAGTAGTATAGTATAGTAGTATAGTATAGTATAGTATAATATAGAAGTATAGTATAGTACAGTATAGTATAGTATAGTATAATATAGAAGTATAGTATTGTACAGTAGTACAGTATAGTATTGTACAGTAGTACAGTATAGTATTGTACAGTAGTACAGTATAGTACAGTAGTATAGTACAGTAGTACAGTAAAGTACAGTCCAGTAGTACAGTATAGTATAGTATAGTATAGTAGTATAGTATAGTATAGTAGTATAGCATAGTGTATCGTATTCATGAAGCCTATTCTGTCCGATCGGAACAATGGCCATTCAAACGCCGTGACACAGCCATTGCTGCACAAAGTACCACGATGGTCTTTCGAGTATTCCACGATGGTCTTTCGAGTATTGTGGAACCTCACTATTGTTCTAGGGGAACGGTTTTTAGTACGTTTCTCTCAAAGTTGTATAAGCCACTTTTTCTCTGTGAAGAACCATCAACGAGCAAAGTATCATGGTGCTCAGTGCCTTGGGGGAGGTGGCTACTTTTATACCCTTGGCTGATGGTTTTACTGGGTACCTCACCAGATATGTGGACGAGGGGCTTGGTTTTGCATGTGGATACATTTACTTGATTAAGTACTTGTTGCTTCCTGCCAATCAGTTGGTGGAGGTAATCATTGTGATTTGTTAATCAATCAATATCACTATCACTATCAATATCAACATCATCATCATCATCATCATCATCATCATCATCATCATCATCATCAACATCATCATCATCATCATCAACATCATAACCCTGAATTACTAAACCACTACACTATTACACTATACTACTAGACTATACTACTATACTACTACCCTATACTACTACCCTATACTATTAGACTATACTACTATACCACTAAACTATTACATTATACTACTATTACTACGCTATACTACTACGCTATACTACTACCCTATACTACTAGACTATTACATTATACTATTATACTACTAAACTACTACACTATACTACTACATTACACTAAACTACTACACTATACTACTACATTACACTACACTACTTATTACCTCACAGTGAAAACCCCATTGTCTTCCATGTTCCGACTTTGATCTGCCATGGCTGCCATATCCATTACTATAAGTACTCACGAACAGCTCAAGGTTTGAGTCTTCAGAGCTACCATGATGAGCACTCTATCCACGTTGATTTCTGCCTCGATTCTTTCAGGTTGTGATTTTTCCTACTGTAATTCTGGTGTTTCCTTTGTTTCCTTTGTTTCCTGAAATTCTGGTGTTTCCTTTTTTTCTTTTGTTTCCTGAAATTCTGTTTCCTTTGTTTTCTGTGTTTCCTGTAATTCTGGTGTTTCCTGTGTTCCCTTTGTTTTCACTGTTCCCTTTGTTTTCACTGTTCCCTTTGTTTTCACTGTTTCCTGTATTTCACTGTTTCCTGTGAATTCAAAATCTATATACTGTCAAGCCAAACCCCCGTTTGTTTCAAAACTAGTCTGCTGCAACCAATCGGTAGTAAACGGCTTCTTCCAAATATCCCAGAAAATCCATCCTCGTCTTGCAGAAATCCACCAGAATCTTCTTCCTCCACATTTCCATAGCCAAAGTGTCCACTCCAGTCTCCATTGCAGTCTCCATTCCAGTCTCCATTGCCAGGGATTTTCATGACCTCTATGACGAGAAGATAATTTGTACAACATTATGGTGAAATTTTCAAAGTGCCACTAAAAGCCTGCTCCTCTATTTGTGGGTTGCACCACTGAAAATTCGACTAACCAGCAGGTCCTGGCGGTCTCTCAATCTGTCTTAAGATGTATCTCCAAAAGTGTCCCCTGTCTCTGGAATTCAGCCTACACGTTTAGTTCTTTCTTTTAGTCAGTTACCTATGTCCAACACTAGATAGTGTATTACTATACCGGACTAGAATATTAAACTATAATATTAAACTATAATATTAAACTAGAATATTAAACTACAATATTAAACTACAATATTAAACTACAATATTAAACTAGAATATTAAACTAGAATATTAAACTAGAATATTAAACTAGAATATGCTGTACTATACTACCAACGGTTGACTAATACTAGTGTGGTGATCCATACTGGCTGGCTACATTTCACTGACTACTGGCCATACTGTTTTTTGACCTCAGATAAACCATAAATTAAGAAATGATCTAAAAGTATAGGGCAGGATATGGAGAATACATTATTAGTGGTGGTTTTTGGCGCTGATTAGTGATTAGAATCACCACATCACGTATCCTCAATTTGGAAGAAAATCCTGAGTTATATTGACACCGAAAACCAGCGGATTCCTTCGCCCAAACCGTACGGATTGTCGCCTTCTCCCAGCACGTGCTCCTCGATCCTGGAGATCCGCCCCAAAATGTACTCCTTATCCGAAAGCTCCTCGGTGGTGTGCAAGAAGAAGTGGGGAGCGTCGAGGTTGAATGCGGCCCATGGCGACGCCCGGTCGTTCTCCTTTTTGGTGGGGAGAAATAACGCCAAGTCGCCCTCCTGGAAGTTGTTGACCGAGATCTTGTCCCCTTTGCGGTTTTCCTTGGTGAGTTTCTTGGCAAAGCCCTCCACATCTCGGAATCGTTTAAGAATGGCATTGAGGAAGAACGGCTCGGGTGAATCCCCACCAATGTGGTCACCAATATGGCCACTCTCTTTATTCTTTTCACTACCACCATCTTCTCCCCTCTCACTGTGGTCGCTTCGGAACATGATGGTCTGCACAAATTCGTCGATCTTTGACACGTACTTCAGACAAAGAGCCACGTGCTCACGCACCTTGGCCTCGAGCTCCTCGGAATCCTCTTCTCCAGCCTTTAGAGCCCTGAAATCCCGGATCCACCCGAACTTCTGCGATATATCGTAGACCACTGCAGACCGGAACGGTTTCTGGACTCCTCCCACATCAATTTCATGAGCCACGTTCTGCTCCTTCTTCGACCGTAAGCCCTTGACTCTCCGGATGCGGAACTCAGTGACCCCCAAGTTGGTTTCAGCCACCAAGAGAAGACCCATGGACTCCAAGATCTCGCAGAACTCGTAGAAAAACGCCATGTTGCTGGTGAGAAGCTTGCCCAAGGCCTGGAACATGGCCACAAACGACCGCAAAGCACTGTGCATCAACTCGTCCGTCTTATGTGATTTACCCTGCATCACCTCCATCAAGTCTTCGAAATCCTCGGTCTTGGCCTCCAACTGCGCCCGGATCTCGTCGTTTTGAGCATGGAGTTGGGACATTTCGCTGGAGAAATGGGACCGTTCGGTGTTGAACTCGGCCTCTTTGGCTCTCATGTTGGAGAGAAGCTCGGAGTTAACCGACTTGACTTCAGAGAGTTCGGTTTGGAGACTGGTAAGTTCTGACTTTATGTTGGAATTTGCAGACTGGTCAGAAGCCTCCTCGGGGTTTTCCTTTTGGTCCAAATCAGGGCTTTTTTGCTCTGATATCTTAGGGAATTGCAGGAGTTTAAGCTCAAGTGCAGTAATTTGTTCTGAAAGAACACTCTTTTTCTTGGAACTCTCCGCTTCTGATGCCTCCAACTGCCGCTTTTTCTGCTCTAACTCCTTATTCTTCTGCTCCAAGACCCCACTCTTTTGCTCTAATTCCTGGTAATCTTGCCTAGTCTTATCTAGGTCCATGGATATATCCTCACACCTTTTTTCTGACTCTTGACACCTCTTCTTTGACTCCACATACACATTCTCTAAATTTTCATATCTCTTCTCTGACTCCTGGTACTTCCTCTCCATATCCTCGTATCTCTGCTCTGAATCATGCAACTTCCTCTCAATATCCTCATTCTTCTTCTCCATCTCACGACTCTTTTGTTCTGACTCTTTATACCTCTTCTCTAACTCCTGGTACTTCCTTTCCGTCTCCTCACACCTCTTCTCTGACTCTCTGTACCTTTTCTCCAATTCTCTGGACTTTTTCTCCGACTCCCTAAGCTCCTTTGATGTCTTTTCCGAGGCATCTACTTTAGCCTGCATCTCCTTGAGCTCTCGCCGGAGACGGATATTCTCCAAGTGCTTATCGATGGTTCCAGAGGCATCTAGAGCCCGCACCTTCTTCTCGCCGAGAAGCTTGATGGGGTTATTGGGCTCCGAGAAATGGTGAGTGATCCTGGGTCGATCCATCTTTCCCATTTCTTTGGACTCGTTATTCTCGAAACCCTCACATGTAGTTGCCTTAGAGCTCCTAGAACTGGGGTCAAAAAGCACAGATTTGGTCTCCTTGGTCTCGCGCACGACAGGCCATCCTTGGAGGTTCTTGTACTGGTGCTGGTGAAGAAGATCCTCGAGTTTCTTGATCCTGCACCGAAGGCCCTTCATCTGGTTAAGGTCTGCATCGTCATCAACGCCTCCATGGCGGATGATCCTCAGTTGGGTCTCGTAGTCTGCAGTTGTACTCAAGGAAGCCATGATTTTGGTGGTACTCTTAAGTTTCTCTGTAGAAACCACAAGGTCCTTGAAATTACGCTCCAAGAGCAAGATGGACTTTTCCGGCTGGTGCACACGCATGGCTTCAATGTAAGCCGCCAAATCGTCTCTTTCGAGCTGGAAATCAAGCCATGCAAATATCGGTTTGGGGGTGCTGTTGACAAGAGTCACGTCCACTGAAGGAACCTGGGCCTGCATAGACACGCCGGGCTCCAACGTTTGGAGAAGACTGCCAAACCGCTTACTCCAGAGCGTCTGGAACTTCTTCTCGTGCTCAATCAAGATCGTCACCTGCTCACTTATATTATGGACCACGCCTTTGGAGAAGTAGTCGGCCCATTCAAACTGTCTCCTCCGCTCAATAAGGATGAAACCAAAAAGAAGCGGGAGGTCGATGGTCATGGAGAGAATGGCCTCGTTTTTCCGGATCTGCGCAAGCAACGTGTCGTCTTTTTCAAAGAGTTTTTTGCACCCATTCTTGACCTCCACCAGTTTCTTCTGAGAAAGCGCAATCCACTCCAAAATTTGGCCTGATTCTTCCGCCATTTGCGCCTTGAAAGATATAGCCGATTGAAGGAGTTCGTATGCTTGAAGGGCTAGAGAAAGGTCCTCCTTTTTTTTGAGCAGTTCCACCAATTCGGCTTTGGAACGGAACTTTTGCACCGATTGATTCCTCAAAGAACCGATTTTCTCATCGATGGCCACCTTCATCCGGTTTGTCTCATGCACCAACGACGCCATTTGGACGTTTGTTTCCTGCATCCGAGGCATCTTCTCCTCCACGAACAAACACGCCTTTTCCAACACCGACACACTCAAAAAATCCGCAAGTTGCACCGGCCTCAGGTTCCGAAACCGCACTGCTGGAAGTGCCTTCAAGGCCAGGTAGTGCTTTTTCCACGATTTCTGTAGGGATTTCGCCAGGAGAAGTCGAAACTCCTTCTCGTAATTTTCAAAGGCTTTTTCGGCAGAAAATATGAAGTTAGTGGTGAACTGGAAGATGATGTTAAGAGCCCGGAACATCACATTAATGTGCGCCGTGACCCTGTTGATCTCCGAAACAAGCCCCACACAATTTATGGATCCAGCCACAGGTTTCGCCACAGCTCGGGGATGTTCCTGCGCAAGGTACGACGCAAGAATAGCCAGCGTAGCATTTTCCTGGAACAACCTACGGTCGAAAAGAAAGAGTTCCTGCATATCGTTGACCATCAGGAAATCGAGCTTGATACCAAACGACGTTAGGAGAATAAGGTTATCCTCGCCAATTACCTCGTGCGTGGCATTTTCATGGAGGTATGTTTTGAGCTTCTGGACACTGGCAAACCGGACTGGTTTGGGCACCTCGTACACCGCTCCATTATGTGCATTATAGATGTAGAGTATACTCATCTATGATAGATTTTTGGGTAGTTTCGGGTAGTTCAGATCAGTTTTTGAGTTGTTTCGGATTGGTTTCAGGGTGTTTCAGGGTGTTTCAGGTTGGTTTCACGGTGTTTCAGATCAGTTTTGGAGTTGTTTCAGGTTGGTTTCACGGTGTTTCAGGTTGTTTCAGATAAGTTTCAGATAAGTTCCAGATAGTTTTCAGGTTCGCTTAATGTTCCCAAAACTCAGATTAGCCCAGATTAGCCCAGATTAGTCTCAAATTATGTTCAGTTGGTCTCGGTTAGTCTCGGTTAGTCCAGAGGTCTGTTCCCGTATAAGATGTCGATCGTGACACTGTAATGAAAAACTGTAATGCAGAGACAATTAGGAGGAGCACGTGATGAGTGGGTATATGGAGCAGTTGGTTTGTAAGGGACCATCAGTATTCCACGTAACGGCTAGACTGCTGTGTGGCTTGTGAATATGGGGTAGGTGTAGGTATGCGAGATTGGCACGTGCACATGGGCGCGTGATTTGGTGTCGCGTGAAGTTCGGCACGTGATGTTCATCACGTGCCCGTATAAATGATGTAGTTGTAGCATCAACTACGCTACTAACCTATTCGATATATCAGCGATTCCTTTCGCCTACTATACACAACATATCATATAAATCATCTTGCGGTGGTACACATCCTGGTTAGAAGTGCCCTAAGGTGCTTGTATGCAGAACCGCTCTATTCCACCGTACTGTTAGGTTCTGGATACGTCAGGTACTCTATTCACTATGTTTATTCGGCGTAGATTCCTCCTAAAGTAGTCATACTACCTTATATAGACTATTCCGGCATATAGATTGGCCCGGAATAAAGATGTAGAGGTTTTAAAGACGGCCGGGCCGCTCAACCTCTGATCGACTAGTACAAGGTTCAACACCACATACGTTTACCACTCACGGTGGGTCTAACAGAAACTAGATTATTGTATAGTAGAACGTAGGTCATATGGTTAGTAGAGACTAGACTGACGCTCTGTGGTTAGTACAGACTAGACTGACGCTCTGTGGTTAGTACAGACTAGACTGACGCTTTGTGGTTAGTACAGACTAGACTATCAAGTGTCCTATGCTTGGTACAAGTATTGGATATGGGTCTTCCACAGTCCGGTATTGGAGTCTGAGAGTCTGCCATTACCGATCGGTGGTCAATCCCTTTTCTTTGGTTATTCTGTTTAGGTGTAGCCACCAGGTAAGCACACGGAGCCCAGCAGCATCAACGACGGTTGACTAGGACCCTGGTGTCAAATGTTTAAGTAGCCGTTTTGTCCTTCTGAAAAAAAAAAAAAATCAACTAACAAGGATAACCTAGGACATGAATTTTTTACAGGAGTTAACAATCCCCTTCGGATACTGTACTCTAGGATTTTCCGCACTAGTACTGTATAGATGTTGTACATTACTCACTGCTTATTGTATAGTAATTGTATAGTGCTCACTGATTATAGTATTTATGCTTATTATAGTATTCATGCTTATTATAGTACTAGAGTTGTTCCACACTGCATACTACTCTCTCATGGATATCATCAAGACTCTACTCTCTCAGATGAATTGCTTTTCTGATGTAGATGGGTGAATACTGGACCACCCTAGCTAATAAACCTGCTGGTGTTCTATTCTTGTTGTGATATTCAGTAGTAAACCTTCATTCGTTTTATTTCCTCAAAAGAGGAAATCCGAGCTGCCTATGTACCTTTTCAAGAAGTGGCTTGTGGGACTGCATATAAGCCCGTCCTCAATGGACTTTGCTAGTATCAGGTATAGAAACATCTCAATAAGCAGAGTACTACCTGTGGTAGATCTGGCATGTAGGATAGAGTCGAGAGTCGAGAATATAGACTATAGAATATGAGTATTAGTATAGACTATAGAATTAGAGCTCTAACGTCTTTTATCATACAAAAATACATAAATGTTTTCCAATTTCTAACCAATTTTTTTGAATCAATCCTGTTGATATATCTAAGACGAGAAGATTGCTAATAAAAAAAACTATCCTACTTCAAAAAAATGTATATTAACTTTTAAATCAGTTTGTCTTAATGTTATAGTAGATGTATAAAACCTAGATTTTTAAGAATGCTTAGATAATAATCGTGTTAATAGTGAAATAGCTGTTGATGAAAATATTGATTCCATTACAATTTTTCATATCTATGAAAATATATTGTTCACCTTTTAATGTCATGTATACTATGTCAATGGGAATCGAACCCATAACCCTAAAAAGCTATTTTTTTCTTAATCAATAATATTTTGTTGAACAGCTGATTTACAATCTTGCTAAAGGATTTCATTTATTCAACTGAATAGTGGACACTACTGAACAATGCATTAATGAATTACTAGAATGGCAATAAGGGAGCTCAACCTCTAAAACGCTCACGACTTCAAAATCCAAATATTAGCCTCAACAGACTTAGAATGTCTCTAGGAAAAACGAAATCGTCTTTTCCAAAAGGTAGAGCTGATCAAGGCTTAATATTCTTCTTTAATTGATTTTTAAGAAATGATAATAATGATCTAAAAACTCAATTTTTATTTTTTCGATTACACCGTACTCGTCTACCGTACTGGTCTACAGTACTCCCCACAGTACTCCCCACAGTACTCCCCACAGTACTCCCCACAGTACTCCCCACAGTTCATGACCTGATAAAGTCAGCCCATGTATATAGTGATTGGATTGATAGTTATGTAGTTGTTTAGTCTGATATACCACTCTATAGTACTCTCTACCATATACTACATTTACTGGCACTACTGTACCACTCAGTCAGAATTAGTATTGATTGGTGTGTGTACTCTGAAACTACTGTGACCCTCGTCAGCTTTTATAAAGTGTGTGGTATAGTATAATGTAGTATTCTAGATGTATTACAGTGTATTATAGTGTAGTATAGTGTAGTATAGTGTAGTATAGTGTAGTATAGTGTAGTATAGTGTAGTATAGTGTAGTATAGTGTAGTATAGTGTAGTATAGTGTAGTATTCTAGAAGTAGTATAGTGATAGAACTACGATAGACAGGGCCCTGTCTATAGAGGATTCATGAATTCTCTTTTGTCATTTTTTCATTCTCATATTTTGTCAGTTTGTCATTTGGCATTTTGTCAGTTTGTCATTTTGTCAGTTTGTCATTTTTTGATTTTGTCATTTTATCATTTTATCATTTTATCATTTTATCATTTTATCATTTTATCATTTTATCATTTTATCATTTTATCATTTTATCATTCCCCATTCTGTCATTGTCAATGTCTCTTTTTGTCAATCCCTGTATCCATTAGTCGTTTCACGTGGTGCTCACAGCATTAACAATCATCTCATATATTTTGGTTAGCGAGAAGTCTAGACTATGTATTTACAATATAGTGTGTATTGTAATGTCTAGTATTATAGTAGCATAGTTAGTATAGTGTAGTATAGTGTAAATTTAGTGGAGACTAGAGTAGAAGAGTAGGCAGTGTAAATGCAAACTACTGTAGTGGAGTAGTGTATTGTTCTGTAATACTGTTTAGTATAGAGTAGTATGGGTGGTATAGAGTAGTATGGGTGGTATAAGTACTATGGTAGAGTATGGGTAGAGAATATAGAATAGAATATAGAATAGAATATAGAATAGAATATAGAATAGAATATAGAATAGAATATAGAATATACATGACCTGGTTATATAGTTATAGTTATAGTTATAGTTATAGTTATAGTTATAGTTATAGTTATAGTTATAGTTATAGTTATAGTTATAGTTATAGTTATAGTTATAGTTATAGTTATAGTTATAGTTATAGTTATAGTTATAGTTATAGTTATAGTTATAGTTATAGTTATAGTTATAGTTATAGTTATAGTTATAGTTATAGTTATAGTTATAGTTATAGTTATAGTTATAGTTATAGTTATAGTTATAGTTATAGTTATAGTTATAGTTATAGTTATAGTTATAGTTATAGTTATAGTTATAGTTATAGTTATAGTTATAGTTATAGTTATAGTTATAGTTATAGTTATAGTTATAGTTATAGTTATAGTTATAGTTATAGTTATAGTTATAGTTATAGTTATAGTTATAGTTATAGTTATAGTTATAGTTATAGTTATAGTTATAGTTATAGTTATAGTTATAGTTATAGTTATAGTTATAGTTATAGTTATAGTTATAGTTATAGTTATAGTTATAGTTATAGTTATAGTTATAGTTATAGTTATAGTTATAGTTATAGTTATAGTTATAGTTATAGTTATAGTTATAGTTATAGTTATAGTTATAGTTATAGTTATAGTTATAGTTATAGTTATAGTTATAGTTATAGTTATAGTTATAGTACAAAAACATCGATTCAGACTTCGATGGAAGTTGAAAATCGCATTGTCGAATTGGATGCACCTAGTAAAACTTTCATATCTCGAAAGCATGCAAACTCACGCCTGCCTTTCACTTTGTAATTAGTATAAAACACAACACAGCTATAAACACGTGGTAACTCAGTTATATATACAATATACAATATAGACTATGAAATAGCTAGACCTACCGTGAGTAAACACACTACCCAAGATGTATCCTTGAAGCCTACGAATGGAAATGGTTCATTCAAGGCACCATAACCCGTGACTTGGACTCCTCCATTCACCTTACCTCGTGACATGGCATTTAGCTGTCCTGCTTCACTTCTCTGGTATTCACAGGTTAGTTATATAAGTACTCGGATTCCCACTTATAGGGAGTCTATCAATGAACATAACCTCCAGTACTAGACGTATTTAAGAATAACTATCGACTAGAATACATTATAGACTAGAATACATTATAGACTAGAATAGACTATAGACTAGAATACATTATAGACTAGAATAGACTATAGACTAGAATACATTATAGACTAGAATACAATATAGACTAGAATACAATATAGACTAGAATACACTATAGACTAGAATACAATATAGACTAGAATACAATATAAAGTAGAATACAATATAAAGTAGAATACAATATAAACTAGAATACAATATAAACTAGAATACAATATAAACTAGAATACAATATAAACTAGAATACAATATAGAATATAGACTATAGACTACAGACTACAGAGTAGACTGTGAAGTGTGAATATTCAGTAGTGAGATTTTATAGCAGTACAAACCTTATAGTAGTGTAGACTGTTAGATCCATTGTCGGCAGGGCTCTGCCATAATGTTAGAATTATTCTGCGACCTGAGGCTCTAACCTGCATTCGTAAGGGTTGTAAGCTTCTAACGGGCTTCTAAGTTATAAGGATCTTCCAGGAACGATGACCTAGAAATGTCTGCGTATTCTGAACGGCTACTATTAGTAGGAGCTCGCCCGATCAGCGTTATGGGTAATCTTAGCTACTTAATGATAACTGTATTAGACTATATGTACCTAAGATTAGGTAGTGGAGTTCCTCCTTCTTCAATGTTGGGGAATGTTGCCCATTTATAATTCTCTGTTGGCCGTTGACTGGAATTCAACGGCTTCCACTCCCAAAGTCAAACGCAGCTCCGCCTTCTACAGATACCAACGAACAGTGGCGGTGTACCAATATACAGACCAAATTAGGCATAGGTGTAGAGTAGAGTAGAGAGTAGAGTAGTATTCAGTAGTCGAGTAGATTATACTAGTAGTAGTAGAGTACATTATACTAGTATAGTAGTATAGTTTACACTAGTATAATAGTAGAGAGTATAGAGTATAGCAGTAGATTATACTAGTAGTAGTAGAGTACATTATACTAGTATAGTAGTATAGTTTACACTAGTATAATAGTAGAGAGTATAGAGTATAGCAGTAGATTATACTAGTAGAGTAGTACAGTAGTACAGTATAGCAGTATAGCAGTAGAGTAGTAGAGAGTAGAGTAGTATAGATTACACTAGTATAGTAGTACATAGTATAGAGTATAGAGTATAGAGTAGTATGAAGTATAGTATTAGATTATACTAGTATAGAGTATATAGTATAGAGTAGATTATGTAGTAGAGAGTATAGCAGTAGATTAACTAGTAGAGTATAGAGTTAAATATACCAGTAGAGTATAGAGTTAAATATACTAGTAGAGTAGTAGAGTAGAGTAGTAGAGTAGAGAGTAGAATAGTATACAGTAGTAGAGCAGAGAGTAGAGTAGTATACAGCATAGAGTAGTAGAGTAGATTATGTAGTTTAGAGTATAGAATATAGAGTACATTATGTAGTAGATTATGTAGTCGAGTGTTAAACCCACCATGGGTAGACACACTACCCATAGAGGTATTGTTCGAGCCTACAAATGCCAATGACTCGTCCAATGCGTCATACCCTGTGACATGGCTCCACTTCTCTGGTACCCACAGGTTAGCTATATAATTACTCGGATTCCCACCTACTGGGAATCCATCGGCGAATAAATACACAAAACAGAGTACTGGACGTAACCAGAATCTAACAACTACTATACTGTACTATACTACTATACTATACTATACTATAATACACTATAATATACTA
>NKZC01000171.1:0-35272 GCA_002374385.1 Metschnikowia borealis
TTGATTAGGTGATGGACATTCTATTGTTCCCGGACACTACTTGAATCATTCTGCTAGTGTATAATACTGCTCTGATGTCACTTCCGGTGGTACCACACCAGAAACCAATAAATTCGGGAAGCTATACAGACTAATCATACAGTTTCATTATCATTCTCGATTGTTTGCGTCGAAGCTTCAAATATATTGAAGGAGCGCTGTTCGTACAATAGACTGTTGAACATGAAGAATCAGTACATCTCTTATAGACAAAAAAAAAAAAAAAAAAAAAAAAATTTATAGACTCCTAGCCTATGAATAAAGGTATATATATATATATACGGTCCACGGGACTGCATGGAAGCACGACAGATGCTGTTGAACTTGAGGGATCAGTACACGCAGGTGTACTGCATGTTCATGTGACTGCATACAGATGAAACAATAAAGAGTATTGTTGAAGAGAGGCTCCGCCTCTCTGAGTGCTCGTCTAGCTCTCGTCTAATGTCTAGGCATTGTCTTGGAGAAGACAATGTCAGTAAGAGACTGAAGAGGGAGAAAAGCTGGAGCGTATAAGAATGGATGAGAATATCCTTATAAGAGATGATCGAAACAACGGTGTTAAAATACAAGGATCTCTTAGTATAATATTAGATACAGATAAGAAAATAAGTCGTTTAGGATGATCACTGGAGTCCCACACTTACGTGACTTATTGAAAGTACAGGGATAACTGTTCCAGATTACGGGAGTGTATATTACAACTCTCAACAGATTGCAACAATGATATGCAGGAAAAGAGTGGTAAATGTCCCACGGAAAAGGGAGCGGGCGGTAATACAAAGAAGAAAGAGGACGACGCAGTATTTTATGAAAGTTCTTAGTATAGTTTAGATACACATAAGAATAACGGCTCCAGTTTATGCGTTACTAGATAGCAAAGCTCAACAGTATGTAGTGTGCATGAATCATGATTCTATATTTCAGGATCACTTTCTTTGATGAGTCAATTTATTCACTATCTATGTGCTTTCATGATCTCTTTTTGTATCTAAAGAGGTTTTAAAAAGATTGATTGGTTCACGATTTTTCGATTTTCTAATTCATCAATTTTGCGGTTTTACGGTTTTCCAATTGCACGATTGTATAACTATTGAAAAATCCACGAGTTTCCGGTGTGCTCAGTTACAATTTTACAATCTGTCAATCCAACGTGTTGCAGCTAGCTATTCTGGCCTCTACATTTTACAGAATTGCTATTTTGATATGTCCTTATTTTTAATGAATTAGTATATACTAACCGGCAGTGCATAGATGGATGCAGTAGCTTGAGTCAGGTCTTAGCCAAACGAAATCTCCTAAACTTTCCATATAAAAGCATCACCTCTAGAACAGAGAAGAAATACCTAAAGCATTTGGAGTGCTTGCGTGACTATAGCGTATTTCATCAATACCGCATACACCTAAAGGCGAGGACAACACATCCTGGGACTACTATGAATGACTGATATTTTTTTTTTATCATTTTTGGCAGCCATTCAACCTGAAAACAAAGAGAAAAAAAAGGGTTATACCATCAAGATCTGAACCCCAGATTCACACCGTGTGCATGTGTGAATGATGGCATGGTCACGCATCGTGTGTCATTGTCCGATGATCATGCGTGACCTGTAAAGGTCTTTTGGTGAAAGGTCTTTTGGTGAAATGTGAATATCTTTTGGTGAAATGTAAAGCTTTTTTGGTGGCTATAAAGCCGGCAGTTTCCAGAGTTTTCATTCGCCAAAATGAAATTGTTTCCTTCCATCATTATCTCCCTTTTTGCAGCCACCGTATCGGCACAGTCCAAGGTGTCATGGGCGTTTTTTGTAAAGCTCAATGATAGTTTTGTGCCACTCTCTGCCACGTATCTTGGAGACAAACATGAAGATATGAGCATGCTTGTCTATGGAAACTCTCTGGCCGCTCCGGTTCAGTTCACCTTTTGCGACGGCCTAACTTATACTAAACAAAATAATACCTGGCAGGCATTGGGGTTCCTTGAAGACGGATTGCGTTTCGGGCCTAGAGTATATCCTTTCAGCTTGACAGTGTCTAAGGACGGGAAGCTTGAAGATGGTCCGTTTTACTCCTGTAAACGAGCGGATGGTGGTCAAGGACGTGTGATTAATACCCTGCGTTTAGTCGGCAACCCAAATAAATGTTTTCTCGTGAAAATCTATCTTTTTCATTACGACCACAATACCAGGTCTGCTGTGCAACCTCGGCCGGAGGGTGGGTATTTGGCCGCAGATTCTGTGGGGTCATGTTTGATTGGCTACGACAGGAAATTCGAAGAGTATGTGAATAGCTATAAGCGTAAGTGTGTGTTAAGGAAAACCTAGCGTGTACGGAGGCAAGGTACTTCGTGGATGTGTTGTACGCAGGCCATTGAAAGGACAATACGGCTGTGCAGACTCTGAACAATGGAGGGTGTGCGGGTCTTAGGTGAACTGAAAAGTATAAGAAGCGCTGTGGACCCGTTAGGTAGGACTTCGGTCTTGTAAGGTACAACTTACTGATCCCTGTATATTAATATATACTAAAACAAAAGTTGAAACATAATGATCAATGGGAATCTTATCTATAGGAAAGTTGAGGAGTGAAGCAATCGTGTGAATGATCACTATAGCAGTTATCGGAAGGACTTAAAGGTTACTGTGAAGTTAGGTTTGACAACGATGAATAGGTTTATAGCAGTGTCTACGAATCACCAGCTTTTACCTGCCGTATTAGAAAGCTGTGTTTGATTGATGATATGCCGCATTGTGCCGACTATTTAGTGACTATTTAGGAACTATTTAGGAACTATTTAGGGACTATTTAGGAACTATTTAGTGACTATTTAGGAACTATTTAGGAATTATTTAGGAACTATTTAGTGACTATTTAGGAACTATTTAGGAACTATTTAGGAACTATTTAGGAACTATTTAGGGACTTTTCTGTGGCTTGTACCAGTCTCTAACCTCTCTGACTTGTGCTTCGGTTCTACTGAATATCTATAGTACTGACCTTAATGTGCACTCGAATATTCAACATTCATGGGCGATCGAAACATCTTTCTATGTTATGCTCTTTAATAACGTATGTTAAGCGAAACTTGGATTCGTTGATGGCTCCTCAAAGAGACAGAGTGGCTTATGTAACTCTGAGAGAAAGTCCCCACCAGAACTGGTAAGGATTGTTCCCGAATATTCGAAAAGGCCATGTCAGTTTTGTGTATCGATGGCCCAGCTCCGTGGTACGCCGTTTGCAATGGCCATTTTTGGGATCGGAAAGACTAGGCTTCACAATATCTCTATGTAGTATCCTGCGTATAGTGGATGTCACACCTTACTGATGATATTTTTTTCATATTCTAAGGGATTATAAAAACATTCGTGCTTATATTCTCTGCGGATTTCATGGATTTATACATTTGAATATTAGAACCGTTTCTTGCGGGTTGGCTCGTGAATTTTCAACTCATCTTTTAGTATATATATTGATATACAGGGATATGTAAGTTGTACCTACAAGACCAAAGTCCTATGTGATGGGGTCTTATACTTTTTGTTCGTCTAGGGTCTGCACAGTTTTGTTGTTCGAGATATGCACAGTCTTGTTGTTCAAAATCTGCACAGTTTTGTTGTTCAAAATCTGCATAGTCTTGTTGTTCAAAATCAGCATAGTCTTGTTGTTCAAAATCTGCATAGTCTTATTGTTCAAGGTATACATACAACATATCCACGAAGTACCTTTCCTCCGTACATGCTAGGTACTCGTTGACATGACTTTATGATATATGTAGTTATCTACAAATATCTGCAGGTACCGAAGACTGAGACACACCAATACTAAGGACTTGGACAGATTCTTCTACAGTTCTTGGGACTGTTATTTTCTACTGTCATTTTCTACAGTTCGTGGGTTTCTACTGTTATTTTCTACAGTTATTTTCTACTTTATTTTTTTTCTACAGTTGTGTTTCTACAGTTATTTTCTAGTTGTGGCGTGCATATACCGCACATGTACGGGTGTGCGGTGCTCAGCTCATCAGCTCCATCAGTGCGATGAGCTACACACTATAGCTATGGGAGTGCCGAAAAAGACGGGAAAACCCGTAAAAAACGGAAGTGGCAAAGGCAAGGGTGTAAACAATGCCAAGGGTGGCCAGGCGTCCAAAGGCGGAAAAATCGGTAAGGCTGGCAAGGCCAGAGCAGGAAAAGTCGTCAAGGCCCCAGTGCGGGCCCCCACGTTATCGGAGAAAAACGCCAGTGTCAACAAAATTATCAGTGCAGATGCCATGGCCTGGAAACCCGTGGAGATCCCCGACAATCTCGGCGACTACGACGGGTTCTTTGGCTTGGAGGAGTTGGAGGGCGTCGATGTGCGCATGGTCAATGGAAAGGCCGAGTTCATAGCCAAAGATGAAGAGAAGGAGTCCGGTATATTGGACAAGCTTTTTGGCAAGGACAAAAAGAGGAAGGAAAAGAAGGGGAAGAGTAGTAAGGAGGAGGTGAAGGATGGGAAGAGTAGTACGGTTGATGGGGAAGAGGTGAAGGTGAGGGAAGTGGGGGAGAACGTGGACCAGAACGTGGACGAAGACCTGGAAGATCTGGAATTCACTGGATTCGATGAAGAAGAACTCATACAGGGAACGTTCAGCAACACGCCACTCCCGCCGCTCGACGAAAGCGAAATCGACCTCCCCAAGTGGGAACCGTTGGGACTCAGTGCATACACCATGCAAGGGCTCCAAACCAACGGGTTTTCCGAGCCCACGGCTATTCAGAAAGAAACCATTCCCGTGGCCATGCAGGGCAAGGATGTGGTTGGTAAGGCCACGACCGGAAGCGGAAAGACATTGGCTTATGGAGTGCCCATTCTAGAGCGTCACTATAAGAAGCTAAGAGAAGCAGCGAACCCGGGATTTCTTGACAAAGAAATTCCGGAAAGTCCAAAAAAGGAGAGTCTGAAAAACGAAATTCTGGAACTTCCCGAAACCCTGCAAAATCTGCAAACTCTCAAAGGTAACCTGGACAGACAGTGGGCAGAGGTCACCGGCATTATTTTCGCACCCACGCGAGAATTGGCCCACCAGGTGGTGGACCACCTCAAAAGCATCACCCGTACATCTCCGCTTTCCCAAAACGGAATCGTGTCGATCACTGGAGGCCTTTCTATCCAGAGACAGGAGCGGCTTCTCCTGTATAAACCGGGGGTGGTTGTTGCTACGCCGGGGCGGTTTCTAGAGTTGATGGAGCGCAGCCAGGATCTCTGCAAACGCATGGCGTCCACGGATATGGTTGTTTTGGATGAGGCCGACCGGTTATTGCAGGATGGGCATTTCGAGGAGTTTGCCAAAATCTTGGAACTTCTTGAGAAATTCAGAGATAAACGGGCGTTTGGCCGTAAATGGCAGACCTTGGTGTTCTCGGCTACGTTTTCAAGGGACTTTTTCGGCAAACTCGACCGGAACAAGCCAGGAAAAGCGCAGAAAAATGGCGTTTCCACGGGCTTAATTGGAAACGACGAGATCTTGGACTTGCTCACCAAGAAATTGCGTTTCAAGGATTCCAGGCCGTTCCTCTGTGATGCCAACCCCAAGGAGATTGTTTCGGGCCAGGTCACCGAGGCCTTGGTGGAGTGTGGGCCCACGGAACGTGACTTGTACATCTACTACTTTGTGTTGAACTACCCCGGCCTGACGCTAGTTTTTGCCAATAGTGTGGAGTCGGTACGGAGACTCGTTCCGCTCTTGGAAAACTTGGGCATGCCTGCGTTTGGCATCCATTCGGCCATGATCCAGAAACAGAGGTTACGGGCTTTGGAGCGCTTTAAGGCCTCGTGTGCAAAGAACCCTCTGTCGGTGCTTGTGGCTACGGATGTGGCTGCCCGTGGCTTGGATATCCCCAACATCGACCACATTGCCCACTACCACTTGCCCAGATCGGCGGATATGTATGTGCACCGGTCGGGGAGAACGGCACGTGCAGGCCGGGAGGGAGTTTCGGTGATGTTCTGCCTGCCACAAGAAGCTTCAGGGCCTCTACGCAAGCTCCGCAAGATGGTGGCGCAGGGCTCCAAATCCACGGGCAACTTGGCCCATTCCGGAGTCAAGATGTTGCCCATAGACTACGATATCGTGGCGCAGATCCGTGAACGTGTACGTATGGCTTCTTTATTGGCCGATAGTTCCATTGCATCCACGGCCACGCGAAAGGAAGATAACTGGGTCAAGCAGGCCGCAGAGGATTTGGGCTTGGACAGTCTTTCGGACGTCGAGGCGTTTGAGGATGATGTGATCAAGAAACAGAGAAAGAGAAAGGAAACCAAAACCTTAAGTGTGGAGGAGCAGAAGTCCATCCGGGCGCGGTTGAGGGATTCGTTAGCCAAGCCCTTGAGAAAGAACCACCGCCGCTCGTACTTGACCAGTGGCTTGGATAACTTGGCCCACCAGTTGGCCACGGGAAAGACGTCCAAGACCATCTTGGGCATGACGCATGTTTCTGCGCTCGATGAGTTGAAGGGGAAGAAGGGCGTGACCAAACAGACGAATGGGAAGGAGGGCGTGACCAAACGGACCAAGGGCAAGAAGAAGAATTAATGGAACTTTAGGTTCATTTCTTTCACGGCTGGAACTCAGGGTTCTAGTCTCTCTTTTAGACTACATCCAATCATTCTGTGTACTAGCTGATCTAGATTCTTTTACACAGACGATTGATCGATCATGGAGGTGGAGTGTGAAAGGTACTGGGGTACTAGGGTACTGGATCTGCTCATCTTTCTTTCATATGGGAACATCTTCAAACTGCTTCCAAAGCAGTACCAAACAAAAGTCGGTTGCTTCTCACAAATGCATGTTTTCCTTGGCAGTTCTGTAGTATCACATCACACTAGTTAGTAATAATTTGGTTTCACACAAGCAGTTGCTTTGGGCTGGATAGGAACTACGAGAACTCGTATATCATATTGGGAGATATCTGGTATGAATGTCCTTCAAGTGTTATAGTCTAATACTAAATGACTTAGGACCACTGGAAGGTTCTTAGGGGTGTATACTAAGGTCTACACTAACTTACTGGAGTCTATAACTAATGCGTACTCAGGCCTAATAGGGTCCTAGGGTCTAAAATTATACTGGTCACTACTAAACTACACAAAATACACTACTAAACTACACAAAATACACTACTAAACTACACAAAATACACTACTAAACTACACAAAATACACTACTAAACTACACAAAATAACTACTAAACTACACTAAACTACACTAAACTACACTACTAAACTACTAAGAATGTTAGCTTGAAACTAATGCCAATATATAAACATTACTAATATATATGAATACGAATATATAAACTGGTAACTTCTAATAAAGCATTAAAAACTTTGAGAAACTCATTGGAGAATGAGATTGTAGCTAAGATTAAAGAAATAGTTTGGTAAAGATACGTATGTAAAGATAGAGAAAACAATTAAGAGTCAAGCTCCAAAAAGAAAGGCTAGTCATAGCTGAAGAAAAGAGATGTACTGAGAAAACTACGGCTGGTGGTAAGTGTGGTGCACCAAAATGTGATATAGAGTGTTGGGCTCATATGTCGAAAGAAGAAAAGGAGAACTCTATTCCTAAAAATAAGAAAATTGTAGAAATAAGAAAATTGTAGAAATAAGAAAATTGTAGAACTAAGAAAATTGAAATAAGACAATAGTAAAAATAAGAAAGGTAAAAATAAGAAAGGTAAAAATAAGAAAGGTAAAAAGAAGAAAGGTAAAAAGAAGAAAATAGTAAAAATAAAAAGCTTGTGATACCAGCCTATTTGCAACCCAAAATAAGCTGGGGAATTAGAGGTCGAAAAATGGCATAGAAAAGCGTCATTAAATTCCCAAAAAAAATGGAACATGTGGAATTGGGTTCTAATGAGAAATAGAAAAAATGAAAAGCGGTGAGTGTGTAAGCATTGGTGGCAAGAATATAAATGACTATAAGTATGTGAAAACATGTATGACTATATGGGGAATATATGTATTTATGTATTTATGTTGTGTGGGTTTACACATTTATGGCATGAAATTATGCGTGTTGTATGGATTTTTATATGTGAACACTGATCTCCTGGGTGAAAAAATAAAGTTGTAAGGTGCAAAAGAGCTGGCATGGTGTGCCAATTTTATACTCATTGATTGATATAACTGAGTTACAACGTGTTTATAGCAGGAGTATAGTTTATGCTGATTACGATATGAAAATAGGAATAAGTTTGACTACAGCCGAGCAATACGATTGGGAGGGAGGGGGTCCATGTTCACATGTTTTTACTACTACTACACTACTAAACCACTATACTACTACACTACTAAACCACTACACTACTAAACCACTACACTACTAAACCACTACACTACTAAACCACTACACTACTAAACCACTACACTACTAAACCACTACTGGGAGTTGAAAAGTGGGTACTGAATGAGATAGTTGAAGGATGGATATTTAGGAGTGCAGAGGTGAATTGGAACCTTCACATAGCAATCGGTGGGAAAGGGTTGGTTGGTTTGGACTGTGTGTAAATCCAGAACTGCCATATCAAGGGAATGAAACCACACTTTATGCATATCTGACGTGTATATGTCAGCGAAACATTAGTCCCTTCTTACACTGGTACCGGGCACTGTGCTGCATATAGATAGAACCAGAGGCTACTTATTACCTACCAGTTATACATACCAAGGACATACCCAGGACATACCAGGGGCATACCAGGGGCATACTAGGGGCGTACAAGATGGAGAATAAAGTGCTAGATACAGTTACTAGGTAAGGTATCAGACAAACCCTATATCTTCAAATATGCCAGATACTGGTTGAAAACTAAGGTGCTCAAGTGTGTGTATTTGTTGAGAATTTCCCAGGACGAATCTGAGCCACTTATTACTTTCCATTTATTACTCTTGGGGAGTAATAGCTTTCTTTAGCATGAACCTTAACAATAACAAAGCCATACAATGTTGAGACGGCCTTTGAATGGCCATGCAAAGGATCGGAGAGCGTAGGACTTAAATACTATGGCTAGTGCACTACTGGATGTAGCAAGTAGTGGTAGTATGGTAGTGTGTAGTAGTGTAGTAGTGTGGTGGTGTGGTGGTGTGGTGGTGTGGTGGTGTGGTGGTGTGGTAGTGTGGTAATGTGGTAGTGTAGTAGTGTAGTAGTGTAGTAGTGTAGTAGTGTAGTAGTGTAGTAGTATATGTTAATGTAGATTACATTGATATAGATTACGATAAAATGAAATCAATATCATAATAAAATATGTTATATTAAATTATACTGCAAGAGCGTGGTAGCTCTATTGACCATATGGCCAAGATAGGGAAACTGGGGCTGGTTATCTCATTGCATAAGATCACTTTGTGTATCTCGGTAAAACACTACTCTTAATAATTACTACTTCAAAGGATTACTTCAAAGAATCATTACTCTGGAAGGATTACTCCAAAGGATTACTACTTCCAAATAATCACTACAGGATAACTACTGTGGCTGTGATCACTATTGCTCACTACAGTTTACTATGGCTTACTATGGTTTACTAGGGTTTACTAGGGTTTACTATGGTTTACTATGGTTTACTGTGGCTCACTAAAAATATGCACTCTGTTTCACAGCACTCCCTCTCAAGCTGTACATCCAAACCCACTAATTTTGTAGGTGAGACTTGTCTGGTGAGACCCTTTATAAACATGTCGCATATTGTCTTTTGTTGTAACATAGTCGAGTTTAATTTGACTAGAGAGGACTCTGTCTTTGAAGTAGTCCACTTTGTTGCAGATTGTTTTAGTACCTTCGAGTAGAGACACATTGTTCACTGTGTTTGAGTTCAAGTTCGTTGAGCAAGTACGATACAGGCTGACCATCAGTGGCCAATGCTACAGAGTAGTAGAAGTAGAATATAGTAGTATATAGTAGTAGTGGTATATAGTAGTAGTACATAGTAGTAGTATATAGTAGTAGTAGTATATAGTAGTAGTATATAGTAGTAGTAGTACATAGTAGTAGTGTAGTACTATATAGTAGTAGTAGTACATAGTAGTAGTGTAGTACTATATAGTAGTAGTAGTAGTATATAGTAGTAGTATAGTAGTGTAGTGTAGTCTATTGTTACACCCAATATGGGTGGAATACAACCTATAAAGGTATTGTCACTGCCCAGTCAATCGGGAACCGATGCTACTACCCTTTGGTTCACCGTTACACACCCCTCGGCTACCTTATGGGAGAATATTTAATGGTGGCCGATTCCTCTTCCTGAGGATCATCAACGAATATAGTTTTGATTAGGCAATTTACGTGCTAGTACATAGTAGTAATAGTATATAGTAGTAATAGTATATAGTAGTAATAGTATATAGTAGTAATAGTACATAGTAGTAATAGTACATAGTAGTAATAGTACATAGTAGTAATAGTACATAGTAGTGTAGTTGTCAGATCCACCATAGGTATTGCCACCTATTGACGTATTAAGCCTCTCCGCCTGAAATCTACCAGCCACCAGCCACCTAACTGCGGGCCCTCTTTTCTTTACTCATATATGCAACTCTGATTCCTCCTACGGGGGAATCATCGGCCAATGAACATAGTAACCAGAGTACCTGACGTAACTGGAGTCTAACGGTAGCGTCGTAGTGTATATATGGTAGGTGTAGTAGTAGTGTAGTAGTGTAGTGGTAGTGTAGTGGTAGTGTAGTAGTGTAGTGTACTGGTGATAAGGGCTCAATGTGTATTGTAGATATGGCAAGGGCAGTTCACGATTTCGCACCCATTTCTTAAATGTATACTAAAGTCTTTGAGTAAAGTAAAAAAATTGAACCGATGAAAAAAATCGAATTTTCTGGGAAATTACCTAATTAGAGAGTAATTAGTAGTATTCCAGTGGATACGCTTTTTTTGAGATTGGAAAAAAGGAGAATTGGGAGAATCGGGGAATTGGGAGGATTTACATAGACCATGTCCGGCATATAAACAGGCCACCACCAGAATGTGAAGATAATATGATGTCCAAAAAAGAGAAAAAAGAAGGGTGAAAAATAAGTGTGTCAAAAGAGACACTTTTGACTATGTAAAAGTTAAGTATGGTCAAAAAGTCCATATACTACTGCCCTAACGATATAACCGAGTGCAGGGCTCATAACCAGACTCCTCCAGACTGCTCCACCTGGTTTGCTACCTCGAACTAGAACTTAGAGACGGGTGTACTGGCTTTGTTGAAAATTTTAGTCAACACATTGTTTTGGAGTAGAAGTACCTCTCGCCATGAGGCTGATTTATTTTATTTGAGGTATAAAAGCCGGTACCAAAAAGAGGTGGCCGAAGAAATATTCTCTCACTTCCCCATACTTGATGCTGGATCAAGTGCAATGTGCGTTCAAAAATTAATGATTCACGTCTGCAACTCATGATACTTATCGTAATTCGCTACGTTCTTCATCGATACGAGAACCAAGAGATCCGTTGTTGAAAGTTTTAAAGAAAAACTTGGTTGAATAATAAAATTATGTTTTGCTAGTTCAGTCCCAAAGAATATAAGTGTATTTCTTAATGATCCTTCCGCAGCTTCACCTACGGAAACCTTGTTATGACTTTTAATTCCTCTAAATCACCAAGTTTGAATAACTTCGAAATTTAAAAAGAGTGGCCCCTAAATAAATCTCTCCAAAATTCTCACTAAGCCATTCATAGATATTATAGGTACACATATAGGTACTACTGATACTACTGATAGTACTGATAGTACTGATACTACTGATAGTACTGATAGTACTGATACTAGGGATACTACTGATACTACTGATGCTACAGATACTACAGATACTACAGATACTACAGATACTACAGATACTACAGATACTACAGATACTACAGATACTACAGATACTACAGATACTACAGATACTACAGATACTACAGATACTACAGATACTACAGATACTACAGATACTACAGATACTACAGATACTACAGATACTACAGATACTACAGATACTACAGATACTACAGATACTACAGATACTACAGATACTACAGATACTACAGATACTACAGATACTACAGATACTACAGATACTACAGATACTACAGATACTACAGATACTACAGATACTACAGATACTACAGATACTACAGATACTACAGATACTACAGATACTACAGATACTACAGATACTACAGATACTACAGATACTACAGATACTACAGATACTACAGATACTACAGATACTACAGATACTACAGATACTACAGATACTACAGATACTACAGATACTACAGATACTACAGATACTACAGATACTACAGATACTACAGATACTACAGATACTACAGATACTACAGATACTACAGATACTACAGATACTACAGATACTACAGATACTGGGTACTAGGTGCAGATAATACAGATACAAGGTACTGGATCCCGCAGAGATTACGTACAGATACTCGAACTATAGTCACTGGATACTATAGGGCGTATAATAAATCGGTATAGTAGTAAATATTAGTATCTGTACCAGGTCTGTGGCCATGTGTATATGACTGTCTATAATTTTACTACCCTATTATGACCCTATATGGTATGACTGATTATACTGAATATATGGTACTGATATTGTGCTTAGCGCAGTGCTAGACTGTAAAAGACAGTACGAAATACTAGATTAGACTGAACTAAATTTCACTTCTGTACTATACCATATTGATGCTGTAGAACTGTGCAATTTCATACATGCCTGAAAGTTTGGTCTATTCAGTCCATTACTCTCCAACCTATCACACCAATCTGTTCATTATTTTAGCCTGGTATAGTGAAGAGTAGTGTAGCATAGTAGTATGTTCTACAGTAGTAGTATAATAGAGGGTATAAAGTATAGAGTTTAGAGTATACATTATAGACAGTTTCGTGTCCCAGGTACTCTGTTTACTATACTATTGCCTGTATGTAACAATGGTAGACCGTAATCAGTAGCAGTAAAAGAGATTTGTGGGTCAGTGGAACTAGTACACAAAGGTAATAAGCAATAGTGACCACTAAGTAGTAAGTAGTAACCA
Source organism: Metschnikowia borealis (assembly GCA_002374385.1). NCBI lineage: Eukaryota > Fungi > Ascomycota > Pichiomycetes > Serinales > Metschnikowiaceae > Metschnikowia > Metschnikowia borealis. The sequence goes on from NKZC01000171.1 coordinate 13,115, forward strand.
TTGATGACCATTGAGGACTACCATTGAGGACTACCATTGAGGACTAATCATAGACTAAGATATAAATAGTAGTATTAATTAATAGGAGTTGTATTGGCAGTAGATGTAGTTTTGATTAGTAGTATTAACCAGTAGTGTTAGATGCTTCATAGTTGGTGCCTTACCTATTGAGGTATTTTGAGCCCTCACTCTAATCCTAACCCGTTCCAAACACACTGTCACAGCCATGGCTACACGAAGACCCCGATGGTCCTTTGGAGCAATCCTTACAATTGTTCTAGTGGAGAGTTTCTCTCAAAGTTAAATAGCTACTCCGGTTTCTCTCTGAGGAACCATCAACGAGCAAAGTATTGGTAAGGCATAAATGTATTGAAGAATATAACAGTAGGAGTATTAATTAGTAGGAGTATTAATCAGTAGGAGTATTAATTAGTAGGAATATTAATCAGTAGGAGTATTAATTAGTAGGAATATTAATCAGTAGGAGTATTAATCAGTAGGTGTTTAAATTAATAGGAGTATTAATCAGTAGGAGTTTAAATTAATAGGAGTATCAATCAGTAGGAGTTTAAATTAATAGGAGTTTAAATTAATAGGAGTATTTATAGTACCATATCCATAATTCCATAGTACATATTGGTATGGGTAGAAGTATAGCCCCAGTCCATATCCCAGCCATATCAACCTATAACTCATATTATGTTCAGTTAAACCTCTACTTAATGCTAAATTCACAATGCAAAGAAGTAAGATGCAGTTTTGAGTCCTAGTGGTAGTACGGAACTTTATCTCTGGATATCTCCCCAGATCTGTCACAAGGTCTCATAAACTACTCTGAAAACTATGGTATCTCATAGCAGAATGTCCACAGACAGTATATTCAGTATCGGGAATATAATGCATGGATTTCTGAAACCACCACTACTATTTCTATATACTAAAGAACCTACACTCTATATGGGATTGTAGTCATACTCTGTATATCACTATGGCTTATTAACGTACTTGTTTGTGAGTACTAAGACCACTACAAAGTATTGGTACTTCATACTGTACTCCTACTATTACCATTTACTACTATACAATTCTGTGTTGTACCCTGTATCTGTGTATTCTGAAGGTCAACTAGGCTGAAGTGCCTAATGCTAGTCTATACGGTGTGGGTGTATTTCTGTGCTAGTCATTCCATAGAACTAGTCTACTCTCATACTCTCTCCTCAGATAACTCTTCAGCTTGAAAGGCATATCCATTGTGCCTGGTCTAGATGGGTCATGTGCCTGGTCTAGATGGGTCATGTGCCTGGTCTAGATGGATCATGTGCCTGGTCTAGATGGATCATGTGCCTGGTCTAGATGGGTCATGTGCTGGATCTACACAAGTCCATCTATTGATACGTTGCATGACCCTTGGCCGGTCCATCATATACCTATATCGATGGTGATTACTCTGGCCATGGGACTTCCTGCACTGCATGGCCAAACAACCCAACAAGCCATTCTGTCTGGCATCTATCGGCCTGGCCTCTTAGATAAAGTCATCGTCACTCTCGTCATAGTACTCGTCCTCATCCGACTCGTCCACCAACGCGTCGAAGTTCACCTTGTATCTCAATAGAGCTCCGATTCCTCCGAATCCTTGCACAAACTGCGCTCCCTCCGACGACTTGTCAGTGACAAACTCCAACGTGGCTCCAAACGACTTGTAGTTCTCGGCCAACCACTCCAAAAACATCTCCTCCTTGACGATTTCCATCTCCGCGCCCGTGGCCTTGTCCAACATGTACGACTTGTCTGGCAAGTCGGGGTTGACGTTGACCACCACCTCGTTGTCCTCCGAGTCCTTCAACGTATATCTGACAATGTTCAAGTTCTCGTACACAATCACCACCTCGCACGCTCCCAAGTCCAACGCCTTCAACGTGTCGTCGATCGAGTAGCAGAACTTGCCGGTATCTTGCGAAATCTCGTCGAAGTATTGGTTCAACAACTTCTTCTCCTGCACAAACTTGACGTTAGCCAACGTCTCACTGGCAAGGTCCACGGCCTGGTTGAATCCATTCTCCCCTCCATATGACACATCCACAATCTTCAACACACGGGCCTGCAATCTACCATCGAACAAGTCCGACTTGGAAAGCTCGTTCTTGAAGTCGGCAGATCCCGCCAAAATCAATCCTTTACAGTTGACTTTATCGTTTTCAATAAAGTTCTGCACTGCCACCTCCGCCACTTTTCTGACGTAATTGTGTCTCTTTTCATCTCTTAGACGCGAGAAACGCAATGCAGACTGTCCTCCTCTTCCGTGCTTCTTGGGCAAGTCCACGGAGAACTTGTGCAACACTTCTCTGTTGTTACCGGAAACGGCTCCGAACAACGCTCCGTTACCGTCCATAACAATGAATCCGAAACGGTCATCGTCTTGCAACAACTCCGACAACGCTTCGACGTGGAACTTGTTGTCACACAAGTAAAGCGATGTGTTGATTGGTTTGAAAGGCTCGAAATCGATGTTCAACTTCTTTTCTTTTCCTTCATCTGTTAAGACATCTCCACAGTAAATCACCAACCCGTTCTTTGGCACGTGCGAATATAACTTCAATTTCTGCTGTGTGGATGTGATGGCAGACAAAACTGACAATCTGTTGACTCTGGACTTGATATTGGACGCAGTTCCGTATTCTTCAGTCAACATTTTCTGCGTAAGAGAGACTTGTCCTTTGGGTGGAATAATCAACGAAATCATAGAAGTACCATTACCCCTTGCCATTTCAAGGGATTTGATCAACTTCTTGATCTTCCACATTTCAATGCTCCTGGCGGCTGCGTCTTCCATTTTGGTCTATATTTTTTTTTCTTCTTTCGGCAAAGCAGAGTTCTATTATGCTTTGAAAAGACCTTGCAAGTGTATATCTATGGCAGAAGCGATGACTTGTGCGATGTAGACGATGATGCCGAGATGAGACGTTCGCTTCAAATTTTTTTTGGTACGTGTGGTGGTCACAAATTTTCATCACTGCACTTAAGTAGTGAGCCCGGAGTACAGCAATGCTCTGCTGGTGTCGGACCAAACAGCACTGCTTAACCTTTTGGCAAAGTTTTTTTTTTTAATGGATGTAAAAAAAGAAAAACCCGGTTCCAGCCCCTTATTCAAATAATCGAGCTTGAAAGCTTCCAGAATGAAAGGATGTGATTGGTCAAGTGTGATTGGCTCAATTTGCATATATGCAGGTCATTAGACGAGGAATTCCACAATGGTCTCCAAATTTCGGATGAGAGCAAAAGTCCTTGAATTGTTTTCCTTATTTAGAAGGCTATTGGTTATCTCATTTGGCAGGGTATTGTTGCGGTTTCACTAGTGTATTCCTTTCCTAATCCACGACAGGCATATAAAGATAGAGCAAATTGGATTCCCAAAGTGGGAAAAAAAATCGACCAAGAGTCATGATTGTTTCTGTTTCTGGGAAAATCTGCCGTCTTTGTAAGAGGGGGGGAGGGCCTCTATTTATACCCTTTGCCATCCCCTCTTTTTGCCATCCCCTCTTTTTGTGTGCATGTTTTATTTGCAGCCACAAACACAGCGGTATTTAATGAGCAGATTCCCGCATACATAAACAGCAACATTTTTTCTCCCTACTTCTTCTAACAAAACTAAATCAGCGGAACCAAAATAAAGTTCCACGACGCATTGATTTTGACCATGAACAATAGTTTCATGTCCATTATAAATAGCACACTCAACTGTGTTACTAAGGTGAAACAACGTGATATATACTTAATTACAGCCATTTTTACTTAACAGCCAGAATACATTAATCATATATTTACCTGTAAATATAGTGATATACTGACTGATAATCAATAGTGGATATTATTGATTTTGACTGGCAATACCTGATAGTGGATTTTGGGCTGTCAATAGTCGGTATTTGTAGGTGCTGGGTTTATAGGGCTGAATCCTCACTCTCACGCGGCTCGACCCGTACACCCACTCAATAGTGTTATCAGCTGCTATCCTCTTGATCCACCCAGAATGCCCAATGCTCCAAGAAGGCGCAGGCTATCGAGAAAAGGATGTTTCAGTTGCAAGCGACTTAAGATCAAGGTATGTCGAGACTTTTATCCTCCAGCAGAGAGCATCGCAAGAAAAGCGACAATGACATAAGTGGCAAGAGAGATTTGACTAAGGGATCTGGCAAAAGAGAGCTAGAATTGGAAATCTGGTCATGTCAGTGTCTGAACACGAGTGTTCAGTTCTCTAGTTTCCTTGGATTCTGAGTCCCAATTGATAGTGATCTAGGTCAAGGGATTAATTGATAAGGCATATATATGACCTGTCTGGCTCAACAATTATCTGAGACTAACCACAGTGCAATGAAGGAAAACCAGCTTGTGAGTACTGCTTACACCGAGGACGGGAGTGTATTTACCCAGAAGAAGCACCAAGCAAAAGTGGCAAAGATTTGGTCACCGCCAAAGACTCGAAACGTATTGCAAGCACCAGTCTAAGGGTTCATCTGTTCAACTCTGCGCAGGTTCAATTGAGCGTTACACGGTTTGAATATAGACTCCTCCGATTTTTCAACGACCATTGTGTACATTATTTCACCTTCAATAATAATCCTAGGGCAGATCACATTTGGCGCAGACACCTCCCATCATACTTTGGAGTTTCTCCTGTCATGCGCCAGGCAGTGTTTGCATTTGCAAGTCTCAATCTTTGGCCAATCACCAACCTCCGAGCAATTCTAGCGGACGACGAGGGCCAAAGTGGGTCTTCTTTCCATACTCCCTTGGAATACAACATCGACGATCTCTCACATGTTCTAGAGCGGCTCTCAATTGATTCCGAATCCGACAGCAGCATTTTGGACCGTACTAATGTCTTTTTCGATAATGTGGTCAAACTGTCTGCTGCCCATATCCAGGAAGCTGTTGCTAGAGGCATTGAATATGCAGACGTGGCTACCATCTACTTGTCTACAACATTGACCTTCACATATATTGGTCTCCATCCGCATTGCATCATGCCACTAGTGGATTTCGAGCACGATCCACCATCCGATCTACTTTCTTATTCTCGGAGCATTCACAATATGATGCGTCATGCTCCTCCAAGTGTTTATGAGGCCTTGCTACATAGACTAACGGAGTTCACGTTTGCAGATCCCCAGGGAGTGAAGTACCACGTGATTAAGGCTTTGAATGATGAACTTGATCGCCATTACTTGCTTGACCAACAGGAACCAGAAGCTGATGAACTAATTAATGGTCTGGATTTTTCGGTACCTGTGTCTGAATTCGTGGAATTTAATCCAGAAACGTTCAATTCTGGCAATTCGTCAACTCCAGCACAATCAACTCTATCATCCAACTCTAATCAGGCTTCCACTGATCCTCATACCCATTCAACACCTGGATCTTCGATTTATGAGCTTGACTCCCAAACCAGCATGGAAATTGAAACCTTCCGCAAAAGTATTGCAGTGTTTGAAACTTGTTTCCATACGTCCATTGTGACTAACTTTCCAATTCCACTTTACAAACTCTTACCGTTTCTTAACGAAGAGTTTCTGGAGTTGACGCGGGCCAAGAACCCGTTTGCCTTGCGGATGTTGCTCCTCTACTGTTTGTTCTGTCTCTATGGCCATTTCTACATCCAGAGGCAGAACAACGTGTGGGCACAATACATTAGGTGGTACGTACAGAACCAGTCATTATCCGATTTTGACATGATCCTATACAACTATGTGGTGCTTCAGAATCGAGAGGCAGATGACTCCAAAGTCGCTGCATGTTTTGGTGAAATGGATATGCTCTTCAAGGACTACTCATCTAGTCCAGCCGAACCTTTTGATGCCTTCGGTAAATATGCAGGAGACCTACAGTTCGGGACTGAAATCGATGCTATTGACGAGAACTTGTTTTCCAAGCATCCGTTTATGTCATAATCCGATGATTCAGGTCATTTTAGGTATTCTGGTTATTTTCAGATGCAAGTGGTTATGGCGGTGTACGGATGTGCGGGTCAGAAAAAAAACTACCTCATAATCCAACACCACCAAAACAGACTGTATTCACTCCCATTCTGACCCGCTGAAATGGAGGAAGCATCTGACATCTCGTACTACGTTGGCAGCTCGGCTGATGCGCCTCTTGCTGTGGATATTGCCATCTCCAGCGGTGACATTGTCACCATTGACGAGTTGCCCGACGACCCCCAGGAACTTACGCTGTTTCTCTCAGGCGAGAAGTGCCAGGTCAAATACTGGATTTTGATTGCCCAGGCGTATGCACAGGCTGGGCTGCCCCAGAATGGCTTGGTAATTGCCAAGACTGGGCTTGATATGGAGTACTTCTCCGAAGCCGATTTGCAGGCTTTGCATGTGGTGGTTGGATGGACGACTTTGCGGCTTGGCGGCGATAAAAGTGCTGTTTTGGCCGGAGAGTCGTTCGGAAAAGGCGGTGATTCTATTGGTGCCCAGCTTGGAACAGCTCAGGTGCATATGGCCACGGATCACGCTGACTTGGCGCTCCAGATCTACGACCGACTCTTGAAGGAGAACCAGAACAACACATATGCCATCTTAGGAAAGGCCCAGATCACGTTGAGCAAGACCTCCAACTACGCCAATGCCTTGAAGCTCTACCAACAGGTGTTGGTGTTGAATCCTGCACTTAAGCCGGACCCCAGGATCGGCGTGGGCCTCTGCTTCTGGTTTTTGAAGGATCGGCCCATGGCTTTGTCCGCATGGCGAAGAGCAGCCGAGTTGGATCCAACCAATCACAAGCCCCGCATGCTTTTGAACTTGGCCTCGTTTGACGATGTCTTCTCCAATTCGTTATCCGACGAGTTGTTCTTGGAGGGCTACTCCAAGTCGTTGGACGAGTTGACCCAGCTACAGTCCAAGAACCCCCACAACCCCGTGCTTTTGTTGGCCCTCTGCTCGTTCTACTACTCCAAGGGCAATTACGAGCTCATTGAGAAGATCGTGGCCAAGGTGCACGCCAGTGTGAGTGCTACAGAGAAGTACTCGGCGTTTTCGTCCAAGATCCTGTCGTCGTGCTCCTTCTGGTTAGGACGGGTGTCGTTTGCCAAAGACGACTTCACGCAATCGCAGAAATACTTCCATGAAGCCATCCGCTTGAACGAACACAACTTATTGGCCAAGTTGGGCTTGGCGCAGTCTCAGCTTGGAAGAAACTCCATCGAGGAGGCCACCATGACTTTCGAGTCCATTCTCAAAACAAACCCAAAGTGCTTGGAGGTCAACTACTCACTAGGTCTCTTGTACCTGCAGAGTACGTCCAAAACGAAGCAGGAACAGGCAATTCAGATCTTGGAGCGCTACATCCGCTTGTCCAACAACAGAGGGTCTGCAGTGGCCAACAAGACGGAAGCCGAGGCTTACTTGAATAAGGAGCCCATTGCGTTGAATGCATTCTTGACTTTGTCGAAACTATACGAGCCACGTGACTTGTCCCAGTCGTTGAACTATTTACAAAAAGCCATTGAGTCTAGGCAACAGATTGGCCAGGAGGCTCCTTTGGAAGTATACAACAATGTTGCAGTCTTCAACTTCATAAGGTACAACAACGAGGAAGCCATCAAGTACCTTGAACTAGGCTTTGGAAAGTTGGACCAGGTGCAGGACCCCGAGTTGAAGAACGACCTCAAGGTCTCCATTACCTACAACTTGGCCCGGGCCAAGGAGGTGTTTAACACAGAGGAATCCATCGAGTTGTACAAGCAGCTTTTGGTGGAGTGTCCCAATTACTTCTCGGCCAAAATGAGGCTTTTATTCTTGGATGCCTTGGTGACGAAAACATCTACCAATCAAGAGTTGGAGCATGAGGTCAAGGCCTTATTGGAAAGCAATACTTCCAACCTTGAAATACGGTCGTTTTACGGCTGGTTCATTAAGAACTTCGGGCGCAAGTTTGGCTTGAAGCCCGACGCGGATGCCACCCACCAAAAGCAGACCTTGGTGGAGTACGACTCCCACGATTGTTATGCGTTGATCTCATTGGCTAATGTCTATTGTGTCATGGCCAAAGACACTAAGGAGGACAAGGAGAAGAAAAAGAAGTACTTTGTCCGGGCCATGGAGTTGTACACCAAGGTGTTGTCCATCGACCCCAAGAACGTGTTTGCTGCGCAAGGCTTCGCCATTGTGTACATTGAAAACAAGGAATACACCCAGGGATTGGATATCTTGAGGAAGATCCGAGATTCGTTGAACGATATCTCAGTATATTTGAACTTGGGCCACGTGTTGACGGAGCTCAAGCAATTCTCCAAGGCCATCGAGAGTTATGAGATTGCTTCAAGCAGATATGCCGATGACAGCGACCCCAAGTTGTTGGGATTTATTGGAAGGGCCTGGTACCAAAGAGGCATTACCGAGAAACACTTGCCTTTCTTGAAGAAGGCTTTGGAGGTTTCCGAGGAAGCCATGGAAAAGTGCAGGGGAGATAAAAGCCCGTACATTTTCAACATTGCCTTTATCCAATTCCAGATTGCCGAGTTCATCACCAAGCAGGCCGTGGAGGACCGCACGGTTTCCGAGATCAACGAGGCCATTCTCAATTTGAACACGGCCATTCTGCACTTGAATACCTTGGCTTCCGACTCCTGCAAGCATCCACCATACCCCAAAGAAGACATGAAGGCCAGAGCAGACATTGGTACCTCCACCTTGCTCAAGAGATTGAATGCTTGTTTGGATGAAACCAAGGAGAACATACTGGAGATGAATGACAAGCTCGAAGAGGCCAAGAGGGTGCGCAAGCAAGAAGAGGAGCGGCGCAACAAGGAGCTCGAGACCCTCATGGCCGAGCAGAAGTCCAAGCAGGAGTCCTTGGCTTTGGAGAGGGCTAAGTTGCAAGAACAAGCCCAACAGTGGGCCGAGGAGTCCCGGGCCAATCTTATTGTCAATGAATCCGAAGACGAGAAAGACAACGAGCAAAAAAAGCCCAAGAAGGGAAAGAAGAAGGCCAAAAAGGATTTCATCAATGACACCGACGAAGAGCACGGTGCAGACTTCAACGATAAGTCCGACACCGACAACGAGGCGGCGCCTTCATCACCAAAGAAATCGCCCAAAAAGGGTAAGAGAAAGAGACGGGCCATTGAGGACGACGAAGACGAAGATAATGCCGAGAACGGCTCGAAGAGTTCACGCAAAAGAAAGGTGCCAAAATCCGACGTGAAGGTTGACGACAATGATTCCGATTCCGAAGGATTATTTTAGACCAATAAAATAGACCCATAGATAAGAGTAGACTGCTTCAGTATCGTCATATAATACACGTATATTCCACTATAGATCCACGACTCCATAATTCCATAAATATCACATAGCTCCACGACTCCATTATTCCACAAACATCACAATTTCCACTATAAATATGATGGTTTTCCCTAAACCCTAGAAAAATCCAAGGTCACACGTCGGTTGATACCCCACAGTTGATATCATACCAATCATTATGATAGATTCAGCATCAAATTCCTGACAGTCCATCTGAAACATTCTGTATTTGATCCTCTTTGATTTTCGCTAATCCTTTAGTATTCTCCCGTATCATTTGCTCAATCACTGTTCCAGCGTCTCATTTGCTTCTTGCTCTCTGCCGTGGTTCGATAGAGCTTCTTCTCAAACTCATCCAAAGTGTATAAGAAGTTCGAGTGCACGTGCTTGTTGGAGTTGTTGGCGTAGTTATCGATCTCCAAGGCTCGTTCCTTCAAGAGCATCATGACCGTCTCGATCAACGTCGTTTCATTAAACATTGCCGCCCACTTCTCCGTCTGCTTGTAGAAATGGCTCATGATCGCGTGCAAGTCCACGGAGGTGGGATCTGCGTGGATGGCATTGAGCACCTTGGGCGAGATGAAATCTGGATCGAGCAAGTCAATGAAACTTTCATCTGTATCTGGCAGAATCACCGAAACCGCCAAAACCGTGGCTAGCCACCAGGGGAGATCGAGCTTTGTGTCCTTGGCAATACCTTTGCCTGGGTTTCCTTCGAGGTATCCTAAGCCGGGAACAGAGAGGTTGAATTTGCAGGGGATCTTCTCTCCATCCGCTAGAATATCATCAATATCGTAGTAGCCCATTGGAAATCAGTTTTAACAATTAGTGTATTATAAACAAGTTCAGTTCAACGGGTTCATTAATCAAATGTACGCGTCTGATATGATCGCGCACGTGATGTGGCCGCTAAAAACACTGGCTGCCAAGGCGGGAGGGGCGTCCTTATATACCTTTGCGGGATTAAATGCAAGACCCTCGGTATCTGAAAGACAAAGGGATATGCACCACAAAGAGAAAATGGGGTATAAAGCATGCTGCCCCAGCCCCATTCCCCGCTGGTTTTTTACAACATAATAATTATATTGTGCTATTGGTAAGGGAATTATTAAAACACTTACAAAACTGGAATGCACATTTCACTGTGTTTTGATTTTCTGAAGAGTCTAGACTTTGAAGTGGGCTGATTTTGATTCGGGTGATTTTGATTCGGATGATTTTGATTCGGATGATTTTGATTCGGGTGATTTTGATTCGGGTGATTTTGCTTTGGGACTGGAATATGAATGGTTATGAGGAAGACATTAATCCTTTTCGATGTATAAATGGAGTTTAACCACAAATCGGAGACCATTCTAGAAAATTAAACAGAGGGTCATCACTTCGTTAAAAAAATGAATGAATGAGATCCCTCTTCTCACTCATTTCGAGTGTCTAAGATCATCAGATCTGGTGTTTCTGGCTGCATTTTTGGCTGCCAAAGCACGCCCGCATGCGCACCTGCTCGCATGGTACATCATCGAGAAATCATTTCTCCATTACTACCTCATCTAAAATGCCCGTCAAAAACGTCAACACCGATGCAGAGGACTTTGTGGACCAGGACTTGAACACGCTCATCAACTACGATGACGCCATATCCTATTGGCTGTCGGTTCCCGCATCTGTCAACGGAGTTCTTGGTGGTTTTGGCGAACAAACCCCAGTTCCTAAGGCAGACATCATCGGATCCGCCACTTTTTTGAGAAAACTCCAGACCAGAATGGAGTGTCCGCCTGGACAAAAGCTTACCATTGATATGGGAGCCGGAATCGGCCGTATCACCAGAGACTTTTTATGGAAAGTCAGTGATGTGTGCGATTTGTTGGAGCCCGTGAAGCCGTTCGTGGAACAAATGAGGGCCGAGTTGGCTCCAGTGGCCCAAAAAGGCAAGTTAGGCACCATATACGATATTGGAATGCAGGACTGGGTATGTGACAGCCCCAAGCTCGGCAAGTATTGGCTTGTGTGGTGTCAGTGGTGTGTGGGACAATTACCAGATGAGGAATTGGTGAAGTTCTGGATCAGGTGCAAGGATGCGTTAATGCCCAACGGAACGCTTATTGTCAAGGAAAACATTGCCCCTTTGGAGGATGTTTTCGACCCTACGGACTCCAGTGTCACCCGAAGCGATGCCAAGTTCCGCCAATTATTCGAGATGGCCGGGTTCAAGTTGATTGCCAGTGACGTCCAAAAGGGCTTGCCAAAGGAGTTGTTTCCCGTGAGAATGTACTGCCTTAAAGCCAGATAGAGGTATTAAGGTGATAAAAAGGGAATAGAGAGAGTGAGGAAGTGAGAGATTGAAGGAGTGAGAGACTGAGTTGAGATTAAGGAGTGACTAGTAGGGAGTTACAAAAGAGGGTTTATGGGTTTCTGAGAAATTGCGAGAAACAGACAATCTTGTGTGGTCTACAAAATTTCACTACATCGGGCCAAAGCCGTGGTGTACGGATGTGAGTATATATTCGGCGCATCGCTTTTTCTCATCGCATCACCATGACCTCTGGGATCAGATTGGCCACAATCGTGGCGTCGACGGCATTTGTTACTGCTGCATTAGTGGAAGCTTACCACCGGCTCTACAGGAGCGAAGAGGTGGAAGAGGAGCTCGAGGCTCCCAAAAAAGCCCATTCCGAGGAACTCATACGTGAACAATTGGCTCGCAACTACGCGTTCTTGACCGAAGAAGGTATGCAAAAAGTCCGCAGCCACAACATTGTGGTTGTGGGTGCAGGGGGTGTTGGGTCGTGGGTGGTGACCATGTTGGTACGGTCTGGGGTGGAGAATATCCGCATCATTGACTTTGACCAAGTCTCTTTGAGCTCTCTCAACAGACATGCAGTTGCGACGCTCGAAGACGTGGGCACGCCGAAGGTCACGTGCTTGAAGCGTCATCTTTTGAAGATTGCACCTTGGGCCAACATTGAGTGCCGCAACGAGTTGTGGGTGAAGTCACGTGGAGAAGAGTTACTTTTGGGTGACTTCACGCCAGACTTGGTCGTGGACTGTATCGACAATATCGACACCAAAGTGGACTTATTGCAGTTTTGTCATAATCGCAAGATCCCCGTGGTTTCTTCGGGTGGAGCAGCCTTGAAGTCGGACCCCACCAGGATCAACATTGCAGACATCTCCAAAACAGAGGAGGACCCTTTGGCTCGGTCCGTGAGAATTCGCTTAAGTAAGCGTGGGATCATCGATAAGATTCCCGTTGTTTTCAGTGCGGAAAAGCCGGACCCAAACAAGGCCCAGCTTCTTCCTTTGGACGCAAAGGAGATTGCCAAAGGAGACGTGGACCAGCTCTCCTCGATCCAGAACTTTCGTGTTCGGATCTTGCCTGTTTTGGGTACCATGCCTGGTATTTTTGGGCTTGCATTGACCACGCACATCTTGACCACGATTGCTGGTTACCCTACTGAATATGTGGAGGGAAAGAACCGCGTCAAGCTCTTCAACGGTATTTTCCGGAGTTTGGCGGGACAAGAGTCTCGGCTCGGCAACTTGGATCAGTCCATGCCTTTTACCATCAAGGACATTCCCTACATAGTGGAGGAGGTTTACCGGGGAAAGTCCGTTGTGTCGGAATTTTCTACGCGGTTGACGTTATCGAGGTGGGATGGCACCAAGGGCCTTTCGTTCCAGAATGTGGTGGTAATGACTTTGGAAGAGCAACGCAACCACGAGGCTCGGGTGTTACTTGGGAAGGAGAAGTTGCAGGACGTGTACCCACGCGAAGTTTTGGACCGAGTCCGCGAGAAGTTCGAGAAGGAGAGTTTTTACTCTACCTTCCGGTGAACACAAGAGAGACAGAAGAGAGACAGAAGAGAGAATGTAGCACTGTGGGCCTGTGGACCCGTGGATATTGGGGCTATTGTTTCATTATCTGCAGGACCCGCGCGCACGTGACTGCGCTATTCCTCTTCGCCTCTCATCGAACTTCCAGCAACAATGTTCGCCAGGTTCCGGATTTCACCCGTGCATCTCTTGCGCCCCCAGGCCATGATCAGACGGCCCTTGAGTGTGTTTCTGAAGGTCACCAATCGGCCTGGAGTGGGCTCCATGATTTCCAGGCTCAGAACGTCAGCTTTGCCCAAGTTCAGATTCTTGAGGCCCAACTCCACCAAAGCAGGAATCAATGCAGGAAAAGGAAACGTTAGTGGAGGCAAAGCGGAAAAGGGAATTAAGGCGCTCGTCAAAGAGTATGGTTACTCTGCAGTTGGAGTGTACCTTTTCATCAGCATGCTCGATCTTCCCGTGTGCTACCTTTTGGTGCACTCATTGGGCAAGGAGAAAATCGAGGTGTATGAGAACAATGTGAAGCAATGGTTTGGGTTCGGCAAGTCGGACGAGGAGTTGCGCAGCATACAAGAAATCAACAAGATCGAAGAGTCCGTGCAAGAAACGCTTGGGGCCGACTCCGGGTCTCCGTTTGGGTGGTTTTCCTGGACAGAGTTCGTGCTTGCATACGGAATCCACAAGTCCGTGTTCATTTTCGTGCGTGTGCCATTGACAGCAGCCCTCACGCCTGCCATCGTCAAGACCTTGAGAGGCTGGGGGTTCAAAATCGGGTCCGACAAGCTCTCCAAATCCGCTGCTCTTGCTAAGGACGCCATTGCAAACGCGGCGTCGGCTTCCAACCCGAAATTCGGCACTCGCCCAACCAAGAAGAACAAGTGGTTCTGGTTCTTCTAATGTACATATACACCGCTGTTACAGTGACAGTGCAGGCTCTTGAACAACTAGAAGGTTCGAGTCTGTGGAAACCAATCTGAATATTTACCCTTGAGATAATGCTGATATAGAGGTATCTTAGATTACCAACAATCTACTACATACTCTGCTTCATGCAAGTCACCAGAAGCTAATATATCCGCATGCTTAATAAATATGTATTTGAAAATGCCTCCTGCAACCATCTCAAACCACCCATAATCTTCATCATCTCATCAACAGACAATATAAATAAGTTATGTTCCATCTGCCATCTCACCAACCATGCATCAAGATATACCATAGATGTATACCATAGATGCCATGGAATCATACCAGAATGTATACCAAAATGCATACTAAAATGTATACCAAAATGTATACCAAAATGTACATCAGAATGCATACCAAAATGTACATCAGAATGCATACCAAAATGTACATCAGAATGCATACAAAAATGTACACCATAATGTATACCATGGTTTCTCATCACTCATGAGATCTTACTTCATAGTAACCATAGTAGGTAACCATAGTAGCCATAGTATACCCATAGGAGGTATCCATATAGATGTATACCACAGTCCCTTTTATCATACTTCTGTATACCATGTCTTGTACCACAGTGATATATCCTTAGACATGTATCCATAGTAGACGAACCAATAGCTCTGACGTAGTAGACATATTCTCCATGGTGTAGACATGCCATGTCCAATAACTTAGTTCTGTAGCCATAGTTGAGTAGCCATAGTTCTGTAGCCATAGTTGAGTAGCCATAGTTCTGTAGCCGTACTAGACGTATGCTCCATAAATCTGTAGCCATAGATCTGTAAATGGTCTGTCAATCCTCATAATAGGTTAACTCATAGTAAGTCCATCCCCCTAGTAAATCAAGGTTGATGATTTGTCGTGGTCTGCTTTGGGATAGTCTCCTGGAGCTTGACCTTTTGGTTCTTCGTGCTTCTCCTCAGGCACTTTGTCACATGTCTTTAGCCGTAATTCCTATACCACCTTCAATGAAGCCATCAATGTCTTCAATTCCTTTGAGTTGTTCTTCAAGCCATCGATCATTTAGACTCTAAAATCTCAACGGAGACCTTTTTCTGTTCCTCCGTTCTTTTTCAACTTTAGAGCTGCACATGAGAGTGTCGACATAGACTCTCCTGTATAATGACTCCGACCGTAAACACAGTAGTCTAAACCGATGGAAAACCTTTCTGTAATCCTGAACAATAGAGCTGCTCCGTTATTCTGGAATTGTATGGACTGGTGACTTCTTAACTCGAACAACTCTCATTTAACCAATTTCCCTAAGGATCAACTTCCATTGTATCCAAGCTAACTTCATGAAACTTATTAACACTGTCACCAGGAACTAGGTTTTCTGGGGTTGAAGCTTGGTCAGTGGTGCAAGGAACGACAACAGTGGATCCAGAAATGACTGTAGTCACCCACTGAGTAGTGGAGGTGACAGTGTCAGTAACTACCGAAGTTCCAGGATTCACAGAATGATCTGCGCTAGACACGGGGTAAGTAGTTATGACGTTTGGATAGTAGCTACCCAGACTCGAGATCGAACAAGACAATCACCCAGTACCAACCAAGTGCCAACCAAGTGCCAAACAGTAGTAACATGTATCGCATATCTTACCCCTAGGGCTGGACTATACATGATGGTAGCATGTGGATCTGCTCTGTTCTGGCCTGGTCTGTCCTTGATCTTATCTGGTCTAAATCTGGCCTGGTCTGATCTAGCCTGGATCATATTCCTAGTAATAGCTTGGACCGCTCGTACACATAGAACGAACAGGCCACCATGGGTATCACCTTCATGTACCCAATAGTCAAGCCCACAAAAAACCCCTTGATACCACTCTCGGCAAATATCAACTTGGCCGTGGTCCGGAAACTCATGAACTTGCCCAGGTTGACTGCTCCGCCCACCTGCATGCGACGCCGGATCACCTCGAACGGGTACGCTGCTGTCTGGGAACACATGCCCGCAAGTCCTCCTGCAGCAAGCTGGGCCAAGAGCTTGAGCGGCGGTCGCGAGTCTCTACTGCTGACGTGTTCCTGGTCATTTTTGACTTTGATCACCTTGAGGCTGCTCTGCACAGAAGGTTGCACCACCGAGTACTTGGCGAGGTACTTGGACCGGAACACATCCTGGATGGTATCGTGAACGTAGAACGACACGCCTGCATAGGGGATCATGCCCAAGATGGTGGGCCCAAAGCCTCGGTAGAAGTTGGAGAGGGGGAGAAGTGCAGTGGGCACTTTTTGGCGCATGAACCGAAGCCACTGTGGGTCTGTATCTCTATGGGGCGGGTGTTCAGCGTAGACCTGTTTTATGGTGGACCAGAGGCCGCTTTTGGAGGCCAAATCCACCTGGGAGCCTTGTGTAATGGACGCATGGGTCTGGAATGCCAAGCGCACCCGGATAAGGTCCAAAGGGTAGGTCAAAAACACGGATGCAAGGCCAGAAAGCGAGCCGGCCATAAACCGATTGACAGCATTCTCGTGCTGGTCATTGGGAATCAAAACACTCCGGATTTGCTCGTATGCAACGAATTTTATGGCAGCGTACGGGAAGATGCGGAGAAGTGTGACAGAATGGCCCTGAAAAAGGCCCAAAAGCCCATCGTGGCGCCAAATCTTCTTTGCTGCCTTGAAGAGACCAAAAAAAGACCCTCGGTAGCGTAAAAAGTCCGGATTGGACGTCTGGAAGAGGATTTTGATGCGGTCCATCGGAGCTATGAGCGTCTTGGCTGCGCATCCAGAGAGTCCTCCTGCTATGCCCGACCGCACCACATATTCCATGGAATGCTTATCGATGACCTTAAGTTCTTGCCTGGACGCTATTTCGGCATCCAGACCGGTTTTTTCTCGGGCGTCCCGCCTTCGGGAGCTGGTCTCCTGCATTGGCTAGTATGGATAGAATGGAGTTGAGTCGCTTTCGACGAGTGAGCAACGCGTGCAGGAAAATATGGGGAACCACGCCGCGAAGCTTCTCCAATGCTTATTGTAGTCTAGTCTAGTCCAGTCTTCTTTGGCTACTTTTGTACTGAGGATTCCTGTACTTCCACCATTTACGTGCTACTACCAGTTTTATCTAATTGCCATTAGTGCCAGATCCACCATAGATGGAGCTCTACCTATTGAGGTATTATTAAGGCTTTCCGCCTGATAGCTACCAGCCACCTACCAGGGCCCTCCTCTTGAATAGTTATATAGGTAGTTCAGAATCCTCCTTTTGTGGAATCATCAACGAATACAGATGATTTGGTACTTAACGTTAAAACAAAAATCCAACAATTATTAACGTGCTACTGTTATACTCTTGTGTAACTCTTAGTACTGGGTTAAGTCTTGTTGATGGTTCTGTCTCTCGTCTTATAAAGCAATTGAAGAGATAAGTGGCTAGTGGTACTACTCTCAAAGTATTACTTCTATGTACCATCCTCAAAGTACTACTTTATGCTACTACTATTGCTTTGGAAAGAGCGCTGTCCAGAGTATGGACTATCGGAATCGTGGTTTTCGGACGTCTATCCTAAACGATAAGGCCAGTTCTGAGTTTGCTCCGTCACTTTGGTGCTGCTCCACCACATCTGGAAGAAGGATGCTATGGTGGTACGGATTTGGCCCAAAAGGTACTGGTTGATGCGTTTATTAAAGGGTAGTTTACCCTGTCCTGCCTTTTGACCATGAGTAAAGAATTACTACTACTGTCAGATCACCCTAGGTGGTGATGTACCTATTGCGGCATAACGACCCGTTCCTGGCTGATACTAATACTGACCAGATTCAAGGGCTTTCTATAGGGGTAGCAGGATGGCCCAAGGTGAGTGGAACAATGATTGCTAAGAAGTTGTTTTGCAGCCACCTCTTCTCTTGAAAACACTAGATAAGTAACTCACATTTCTCTTGAGAATCATCAACGAATAGAGATGATTTGGTACTTAACGTTACAACAAGAATCTAGCAATTTAGGTAACACCACCACCACCACTACTTCAAACTGTCTCTGACTTTTCTCCTATAACTCATATAATTCATGCCTTAGGCCACTATACTACACTATAATACACTATACTACATTATACTACATTATACTACATTATACTACATTATACTACATTATACTACATTATACTACACTATACTACACTATACTACACTATACTACATTATACTACATTATACTACATTATACTACACTATAATACATATAGAATACTACATTATACTACACTATATGTTATGTTCTTTAATGCTTTAATGCCCTACTAATACTTTGCTCGTTGATGGTTCCTCAAAAGAGGAAGCGAAGCGGCTTATATAACTTTGAGAGAAACGTAGTACCGGAAAACTCTCCACTAGAACAATTGTAGGGATTGTTCCAGAATATTTGAAAGGGCCAGTGTAGCACTTCATGCAGCGATGGTTGTGACACGACATTTGGAATGGCCATTGTTACGATATAATACTGTCTTCTATAATACTACACTTTTATCAGACTGTCTTCTATAATACTACACTTTTATCAGACTGTCTTCTATAATACTACACTTTTATCAGACTGTCTTCCACAATACGGTCTTCTATAAGACTGTACTACTCATGAATATGTAACAGGTCTCTTTGACTAGCTATACCAGTAGAGTAGGTGTCACTACTACTACTACTACTACTACTACTGACTACTACTACTACTACTGACTACTACTACTACTACTACTACTACTACTACTACTGACTACTGCTACTATACGAACCATGTCCCTGTCTCTTTAGACCAATAAGTCAGTCCGTCAGTCTATATCTATCTACACACTACACTACTATTAATGTAAGAATCACATACTATTTACATTTTATTGTATTATTTGTAAGTGAGAATAACGTCACTTGGCCGACTAGGAGAATTTACACTGGGATCCAGAGAAAAACTACTACTCTAGTTCTAATTCTACTTCTATTTCTACTTCTACTGACTGAACTACTTGGTACTTAGTATTCGCTACTTACTACTAACTACATGGNAAAACTACTACTCTAGTTCTAATTCTACTTCTATTTCTACTTCTACTGACTGAACTACTTGGTACTTAGTATTCGCTACTTACTACTAACTACATGGTACTGACTACTAACTACTACTACTAACTACTAACTACTAACTACTACTACTAACTACTTGGTACTGACTACTAACTACTTGGTACTTGGTATTCACCACCGGATACTCTATAATATACTACTTAATACTTACTACTGTCAACGAGTTTCTAGCATGACGGAGACGAGGTACTTGGTGGATATGATGTATGCATTTCATTGCTAGGCAATAGGGCTGCGCAGACCTTGGACGAGCAGAAAGGTATAAGAGGTGCTGTGGCCCCGTCTCATAGGACTTTGGTCTTGTAAGAAACAACTTACATATCCCTGTATATTAATATATACTAAAACATAAGTTGAAAACTACTACTACTACTACTACTACTACTACTACTATAGTTCTCCATAAATACCTAAATACTATACACTACACTACACTCTTCCTTTAGATGGGGACTACTACTTTTTTGCTTTAATTACGTTTGTTAACCTAAACTTGCATTGGTTACTGGTCCTCAAAGAGAAGAACCGAAGCAGCTTAGAAAACTAACCGGACACTGGTATCGAAAAACTCGTCATCAGAACATTGGTGAGGATTGTCATCATAGTATGCAAACTCTGATGGCCATTGTTACCATTGGACAGAGTAGGCTTCATGAATCCTCTATAGACAGGGTCCAGCCTATTGTGGATCTAACACTATACTACATATAGAATACTATACACTATGCTATACTAAATATAGAATACTATACTAAATATATAATACCATACACTATGCTATACTACATACTTTATAAAAGCTGACAAGTCACTGTGTTTCCAGAGTACACACCCCGATTAATTCTGACTGAGTGGTAAAGTAGTGCCAGTAAATGTAGTATATGGTAGAGTAGTATAGAGTAGTATATCAGACTAAATAACTACATAACTATCACTCCAATCACTATATACATGGACTGGCTTTATCAGGTCATAAACTGTGAGACGAGTACTGTGATACGAGTACTGTGAGGCGAGTACTGTGAGGCGAGTACCGTGAGGCGAGTACTGTGAGACGAGTACGATGAGACTCGCTATGGTACCAGAACTTCGTTGAAGTACCAAGGATATCTCCGTTTTTTATGGCTTATAATTTTTAGTGATTATAACAATACTTACAGTAGACATATGGTTGCAAATAGGATACAGTAATCCAGGTAATTGTTGGAGACAGCAATCCAGGTAATTGTAGGAGACAATAATCCAGGTGATTGTTGGAGACAGTAATCCAGGTAATTGTTGGAGACAGCTAATTGCACTTAGTTTCTACCGACGGTCCGGTTCTAAGCGGAGAAGCTCAACACCCCCAAGAACATGTAGTCAAGGAAAAACTTGGACACTGACTTCCAAAATGCTTACTAGAAGTACCCCTAACTACGTCCTGAATAAGAAGTACTTTGACCCAAACTTCGGGCTTAGAGAGTGAGAATATCATGAGCAATAGGGCGATAGATACGAGAGGTTGATATTGAATTACTGACCATAGATTGTTAGGACTTCTATAGTAGTCATGGACTGTGGGTCTACGTATAATTCCTACCTTTTAGTCGAGGATTTTACGAGAGTTTACATGCAAAATCAACAGTTGTACCAGTTTTCGTCTTAAAAAACAATAGTGCTCCATATAGGTAGTTGAAAATCAGCAAGTTTCCGAGACCTTGCATTGGAAATCTATAATGTTACGTGATTTTGCATTGAAAGTCAACAATTTTACGAGTCATGCAGGAGAGTTCAACTATTTTACGGACCTTGACTTGGCAATGTTAATTTTTTCAATAGCTTTCACATTGTGAAATCACCCATTCTACGAGATTTCGTCTCGAAAAGCGCAGAGAAGGAGAGACCCGGTAAAGTGGAAAAGCCACAGATTATACTTCCGGGTCGTGTACCGGTTCAAAAGGGTGAATAGTCGATTTCTAAGCTTTAAAAACACTGCAAGTAAATTGTCTCTTATCTGTTTGTCTGTAACCATTCTTATTGCGCCTCCATATACCCACCTACCATAAAGAAAATGCTTGTAGCGTACTTGATATTCCAGAAGACATACAATTTTCTCAGTATTTGTCCAGATAAACAATTCAGTGGAATCTAACTTGAAAAAATTTGAATGTCGTTTTTTCATAATTATTTTTATGTTGGGCATACGACATTCACTAAACCAGTTACAGCAATGTATATTGGCAAAAAGAATATGTTAGGGTCAGTAAAAATATTACGTCACTTACTATCAGCACGTATGAATTGTTTGAGTGTTTATGATGTTCATGAGTATTTCTATAAATAGTAGTCTCGACAAATAATGGAAGGCTTCTAAAGAAAATTGACAGCTACATTAGGGCGGCTCATTAACAAAATTAGAGAGTACCACGGAAAGGGAATGGTAGATGAGAACAATCATGCATTTAAAAACAATCTCTGAACGCCTTTTTTATTTGATTGTAGAATTAAAAATGTTTCTCTGGATATAATTTTGTAGCCCAGCAAATAAAAAGTTGGTTTTTCAAGTTCCACTATTCCCCAAGAATCTCCAATATCACCAAAGGTATAAATGATATGTTTGAAAAGAACAAAGAAGACGTGAAGTTTGACTACTCCCAACCTTTCAAGCCAAACGAAAATTAATGGCAGTCTTGTCCGCCAGATTCAGAAAGTTAATGTCTGCTGTCTATAGGCCGTTGATGACGGATTTTTGGGTATTTTCTGTGATTTTTTGGGTATTTTCTGTGATTTTTTGGGTATTTTCTGTGATTTTTTGGGAGACCTATACACCTCTACTTGCTTTAAAAAGCCCTGAGTGTTTTCAGCAGTGGGTCACTTGATAGTGGTAATTAATAGTACTTAAATCGTGAGTGTACAATACCTGCTCTTCTCTCGATTGTGAATAG
Source organism: Metschnikowia borealis (assembly GCA_002374385.1). Taxonomy (NCBI): domain Eukaryota; kingdom Fungi; phylum Ascomycota; class Pichiomycetes; order Serinales; family Metschnikowiaceae; genus Metschnikowia; species Metschnikowia borealis. The sequence goes on from NKZC01000171.1 coordinate 35,229, forward strand.
ATATTAGATGTCCAGCTGCCCTCTGTAGGAGAATCCTCAAAATT